>LKCN02000005.1:1740301-1806266 GCA_001633055.2 Ophiocordyceps polyrhachis-furcata BCC 54312 | reverse complement strand
ATTATTATAGGGGAAAGAAATAAAATAAAATAAAGAAAAGTAAAAAGAAAAATAGTATATAGGAAAAATAGAAAGGAAGAAATTATATAGGAAATAAATAAATAAATATATAAAAAAGAATATAGTAAAGAAAAAGGGTAAAGGAATCGGTCTTTTATAGGTATAGGTAGGGCATTAATATATATTAGTATAATATAAGAGAGGACTCTGCTTAAGTTAGCTCGGGTCCTTAATCTATTAATATCTGCTTATATCTATTTCTCTTCTCTCTTCCTTAAGGAAAGAAGGCAGAGTTTATATATATATTTCCCTAATCCTAATCCTCTTCTTCTACTTTATTTTTCTAATCTCCCTATAATCTGCTTCTAATCTCGGACTAAGTTCGATCTAATTATACTACGAGTACTGCCTAAATATAGCCCTATTATATAATTAAATGCTTTATCTATGCATACCTATCCCTTATTTTTTCTTTTAGGGGCAGATACGCGTTAAGACGTATAGATAATTCGTATTATGCATAGTTATATTTATATACTAGCAGTCCTCTTTTTTATTATTAAATTATTATAGGGGAAAGAAGTAAAGAAATAAATAAAAAGAAGAAAGGTAATAATAAAAAAAATAGTATATAGGAAAGATAGAAAGGAAGAAATAATATAGGAAATAAATAAACGAGTATATAAAGAAGAATATAGTAAAAGAAAAAAGGTAAAGGAAACGGTCTTTTATAGGGTAGTAAGGTTATAGTACGTACTTACTATATTTCGCGCTTTTTGTACGCGTATACGTAACTTACCCCGCGAAATAAATTCGTTCCCTTTTTTCCTCTTATACTTCTTCTTTTCTTCTTCCTTCTATACTCCTAATAAAATAGTAAAGTATTATTATTACTATTATAAGTAAGTATAAATAACGCAAATAGAAATAGTAGTAGTACTTTCCTAAAATTATTACGCAAGGCTAATAAAATATTCTAGAAATACTACTAAAGCTAGCAAAGAAACGCGGGGGTAGGGGCAGGGGGAGGGGGTATAAGGGCAGGCGGGGGAGTAGAGAAGGTAGGCCTTTAGGCGAAGATACCTTAATAAGAGAGACGATAGTTATTAGTAGTAATAATAATAATAACGGCGATATTACTCTAGCTCCTCCTCTATATACGCGTTAAAGTAAGCAGAATACTAGCTAATTTAATCGCAATTTTGCGATATTTTTATAAAAAGCATTAAACTAATTTTATATAGGTATCCTGGCCTTCTTATTAAGCAGCTTGCCTTTAATACCTCGGGCTCTAAAACGTATATTGCTGCCTATAATACTAAGTCGTCGCCTTTTCCTAGCTATAACTATACTAAAGACTCTAATAATAATAATAAAGACGCCTAAGACGCTAGGGGGGTTTTATTAAAACCTATAGACCCTAAGTCGCAGTCGGCCGTATAGGGAGGTAATAAGGATAGTCCCTTATTACTAGTATATCTCCTATCTAGCTTAGTAGCTGCCTATAGCTAACGCCTATTAGGAATAGGACTCGGCTATAGTAAAGAGTTGCTTTTGCTATTTATTATAGGGATTAAGGTATAAAATAGTAAGTATCCCCTTCTAATATCGAGATAATTCTTAGCTAATATTAGATATAAAGCTAGTACTAGAAGCAGGACGCGCCGTATAGGCTCTAGCAGCGTTTATCTAGACGAACTACCCTCTCGACGAGTTTTAAAAAGGGGAGTATACTAATTTAGCTTATATAGCTATGCAAGCCCGTCGGGAGTTTAGAACAAAAAAATAATCCTAAATAGTAGCTTGCTAGCTAGGGGCAGGAATTAGCAGGGAAATTTAGCAGGGGGGCAAAAAAAAAAATTCAAGTAAGTAAAGCTAGGCAAAAAAAATTTTAAGCATAGCTAGGTATAATAAAAATTTTAGATAGATTTAGCCGGGCAGATAATTTTTATTTGCTAGTTTGCCTAGGCTAAATTAATAAAAGAGATTCTTGCTTCCTAAACGTAATAAGTATAGTTTTAGTAAAAATAATTATATATCTATATAAAAATATTTAGGATATAAAGACGTAATCCCTTCGAAATAGAAAGAAAATAAGTATAGTATAGAGGCAATATCTATCCGATTTTAGGTCGGTATTAAAAAGAAGTTTTCTAAAAGTTATAAAGAGTAAAAAATAAAAGTAAAAAAATAATCGAGAAGGTTTCCCTAGAAAAAGAAATAAATCCCTCTAGGTATCTTAATTATTATCCTAAACGTTCTAGGTATAAGTCGAGGTCCTTAAGAGATTAAAACTACAGGCTATAAGAGTCCGTTCTTTCCTAAGGATCTTATTATTATTCGAGGTCGATTTAGTCTTCTAAGCAGCTATTATACTATCTAGTACTATAAGAAATTAAAACTATAAACTCTAGGAGTCTATTCCTTCCTAGGGTAAAAGTCGTTTTCTAGCTTAAGTCTAGGTATCTATTTCCTAGCTAATCTGCATTTTTATTAGATATAGGACTCGTATTAATAGCTAATAGTAATACTAATTAGTATAAGTAGGGCATTAATATATATTAATATAATATAAGAGAGGACTCTGCTTAAGTTAGCTCGGGTCCTTAATCTATTAATATCTGCTTATATCTATCTCTCTCCTCTCTTTCTTAAGGGAAGAAGGCAGAGTTTATATATATATTTCCCTAATCCTAATCCTCTTCTTCTGCTTTATTTTCCTAATCTCCCTATAATCTGCTTCTAATCTTGGACTAAGTTCGATCCGATTATACTACGAGTACTGCCTAAATATAGCCCTATTATATAATTAAATGCTTCGTCTATGCGTACCTATCCCTAGTCTTTTCCTTTAAGGGCAGATACGCGTTAAGACGCGTAGACGATTTGTATTATATATAGTTATATTTACACAATAGGGTAGTAGGGTTATAGTGCGTACTTACTATATTTCGCGCTATTTATACGTATATATATAACTTACCCTGCGAAATAAATTTATTCCCTTTTTTCCTCTTATACTTCTTCTTTTCTTCTTCCTTCTATACTCCTAATAAAGCAGTAAAGTATTATTATTACTATTAAAAGTAAATATAAATAAACTTAAATAGGAATAGTAGTAGTACTTTCCTGAAATTATTATATAAGGCTAATAAAATATTCTAGAAATACTACTAAAGCAAGTAAAGAAACGCAGGGGTAGGGGCAGGGGAAGAGGATATAGGGGCAGGCAGGGCAGTAGAGAAAGTAGGCCTTTAGGCAATAATACCCTAATAAGAAAGATAATAGTTATTAGTAGTAATAATAATAATAATAATAATATTGCTCTAGTTCCTTCTTTATATACTTAATAGAGTAAGCAGAATTTTAGCTAATTTAATTATTATTTTAAAAATAATTTAGCAATGTTTTATTAAGAGCATTAGACTAATTTTATATAAGTATCCTAGTATTATTATTAAGCAGCTTGCTATTAATACCCTAGGTCCTAAAATATATACTACTGCTTATAATACTAAGTTATTGCCTTTTCCTAGCTATAATTATGCTAAAGACTCTAATAATAATAATAAGGACGCCTATAATACCTAGGGGGTCTTAGTAAAACCTATAAACCCTAAATTATAGTTAGCTATATAAGAAAGTAACTAGGATAGTCCCCTATTACTAGTATATTTCTTAGCTAGCTTAGTAGCTGTTTATAGTTAACGCCTATTAGGAATAGGATTTAGCTATAGTTAAGAGCTGCTTTTATTGCTTATTATAGGGGTTAAGGTATAAAATAGTAAGTATCCCCTTCTAATATCGAGATAATTCTTAGCTAATATTAGATATAAAGCTAGCACTAGAAGCTAGATGCGCTATATAGGCTCTAGCAGTATTTATCTAGATAAACTATCCTCTTAATAAGTTCTAGAAAGAGGAGTATATGTTTATTAGAATTAGGGACGCAACTATAGAAAGCGGAATAACTTGTTTCCGTATAAGCTCCTTTTTATAACTAACTCGGCAATTATTATAGTTATAATGCACGCAAACCCCTTTCTGCTAGATATTTAATATTATCCCTATTATAGTATATATTACTCCTTTCCGCATAAGTATTATGCCCTTTTAGATAAAAGATAGGAGTATAATAAGGGCAGTATAGAAAGGGAAGTAGATTACCCCTAAACTTAGCATAATAAGCATATAATATTATAATAAGTTTATACTAAAATCGTAGTAATAATAGTTTAAGGGAGAAAGGGGGCAGCTATATATTCGGATTATATAGAGTTTAGGGTAATTATATATTACCCCTAGTTTAACCTAGATACTTTTAAGACTTTATATATATTTTATCTTCTTTTCTAATAGAGGAAGAAAGAGAGATAGATATAAGCAGATATTAATAGATTAAGGACCTAAGCTAATTTAAGCAAAGTCCTCTCTTATATTATACTAATATATATTAATACCCTACTTATACTAATTAGTATTACTATTAGCTATTAATATAAGTCCTATATCTAATAATATATAGATTAGCTAGACTAGGTTGCCTATTTCTAAGCTAAGAAAGCTAATAGACCTCTTAGATATAAACGGACTCCTAGAGTTCGCAGTTTTAACTATCTAGAAACTTACTACTATATCGACTATTTAGAGGAGTAATATTAAGACTAAGGAGGAATAGACTCCTATAGCCTATAGTTTTAATCTCTTAGAAACCTATCTTAATACTAGATAAAAATACCTATAAAATTAATATAAATTCTTATCGATAATAACTAGGATATTAGCAGAAATTACTATAAAAGGTAATTACTAATAATCCTAGAATACTAAATTCGCTTAGGAGATTATATAGATTAACTTTTAGGATTTTATAAAAAAGACTAAAAACGCCTTAATTAAATAAATTAAAAACTAGGATAAACCTATCCTAAATTTATTTTAAGATCCGACTAATATCGAACTCTAGATCTTATATTTTATAAAATTATCTAGGAGCTCTAGTACTTTTCTCCTTAAGGATTTTTAGGATACTTTCTATAAGTAGGGTATTAATATATATTAGTATAACACAAGAGAGGACTCTGCTTAAGTTAGCTCGGGTCCTTAATCTATTAATATCTGCTTATATCTATCTCTCCTCCTTCTTCCTTAAGGGAAGAAGGCAGAGTTTATATATATAGTTCCCTAATCCTAATCCTCTTCTTCTGCTTTATTTTCCTAATCTCCCTATAATCCGCTTCTAATCTTAGACTAAGTTCGATCCGATTATACTATAAGTACTGCCTAAATATAGCCCTATTATATAATTAAATGCTTCGTCTATACGTACCTATCCTTAGTCTTTTCCTTTAGGGGCAGGCACGCGTTAAAACGCGTAGATAATTCGTATTATATATAGTTATATTTATATACTAGTAGTCCTCTTTTTATTATTAAATCGTTATAGGGAAAAGAAATAAATAATAAAAAGAAGAAAGGTAATAAAAAACAGTATATAGGAAAGATAAAAAGGAAGAAATAATATAGGAAATAAATAAATAAGTATATAAAAAAGAATATAGTAAAAGAAAAAGGGTAAAGGAAACGGTTTTTCGTAGGGTAGTAGGGTTATAGTGCGTACTTACTGTATTTCGTGCTTTTTATACGCGTATACGTAACTTACCCCGCAAGATAAATTCGTTTCCTCTCTTCCTCTTATACTTCTTCCTTTCTTCTTCCTTCTATACTCCTAATAATATAGCAAAGCATTATTATTACTATTAAAAATAAGTATAACTAAACTCTAATAGAAATAGCAGTAGTATTTTCCGAAATTATTACGCAAGGCTAATAAAATATTCTAGAAATGCTACTAAAGCTAGCTAAGAAGCGTAGGAGTAGGGGCAGGGGGAGGGGCTATAGGGCTAGGCGGGGCAGTAGAGAGGGTAGGCCTTTAGGCGAAGATACCTCGATAAGAGAAACGATAGCTATAAGTAGTAATAATAATAATAATAGCAATATCCCTCTAGTTCCTCCTCCGCGTACGCGTTAAAGTAAGCAGAATTTTAGCCGATTTAATCGCGATTTTATAATATTTTATAAGAGTATTAGACTAATTTTATATAAGTATCCTAGCTTTATTTTTAAGCAGCTTGCCGTCGATACCTCGGGCTCTAAGACGCACGCTGCCGCTAATAATACTAAGTTATTGCCTTTTCCCGGCTATAACTACGCTTAAGACGCTAATAATAATAATAAAGACGCCTAAGACGCTAGGGGGGTCTTATTAAAACCTATAAACCCTAAGCTGCAGTCGGCTATATAGGGAGGTAATAAGGATAGTCCCTTATTACTAGTATATCTCCCGTCTAGCTTAGTAGCTGCTAATAACTAACGCCTATTAGGAATAGGACTTAGCGATAATAAAGAGTTGCTTCTGCTATTTATTGCGGGGATTAAAGTGCAAAATAGTAAGTATCCCCTTTTAATATTAAAATAATTCTTAGCTAATATTAGATATAAAGCTAGCACCTAAAGCTAGGCGCGCTGTACGGGCTTTAGTAGCGTTTATCTAGATAAACTACCCTCTCGACGAGTTCTAGAAGAGGGAGTATACTAATTTAGCTCGCGCAGCTATATAAGCCTAGCAGGAGTTTAGTATAAAAAAATAATCCTATAACGTAGTTTGCTAGCTAGGCTCCTAGGGGCAAAATTAGCAGGGAAATTTAGCTAGGGGAAAAAAAATTAAGCAAGCAAAGCTAGGCAAAAACATTTTTAAGTATAGCTAGGCTTAATAAAAATTTTAGATAAATTCGGCTAGGCAAATAATTTTTATTTGCTAGTTTGCCTAGGCTAAACTAATAAAAAAGATTCTTGCTTCCTAAATATAACGAGTATAATATAATTATATATCCGTATAAAAATATTTAGGATATAAAGACGTAATCCCTTCGAAATAGAAAGAAAATAAGTATAGTATAGAGGCAATATTTATCCGATTTTAGGTTAGTATTAAAAAGAAGTATTCTAAAAGTCGTAAAGAGTAAAAATAAAAGTAAAAAATAATCGAGAAGGTTTCCCTAGAAAAAGAAATAAATCCCTCTAGGTATCTCGATTATTATCCTAAACGTTCTAAGTATAAGTCGAGGTCCTTAAGAGATTAAAACCGCAGGCTATAAGAGTCCGTTCCTTCCTAAGGATCTTATTATTATTCGAGGTTAATTTAGTCTTCCGAGCAGCTATTATACTATCTAGTACTATAAGAGATTAAAACCGCGAACTCTAGGAGTCCGTTCCTTCCTAGGGTAAGAGTCGTTTCCTAGCTTAGGTCTAGGCATCTATTTCCTAGCTAATCTATATTTTATCGGATATAGGACTCGTATTAATAGCTAATAGTAATACTAATTAGTATAGGTAGGGCATTAATATATATTAGTATAATATAAGAGAGGACTCTGCTTAAGTTAGCTTAGGTCCTTAATCTATTAATATCTACTTATATCTATCTCTCCTCTTTTTTCCTTAAGGGAAGAAGGCAGAGTTTATATATATAGTTCCCTAATCCTAATCCTCTTTTTCTGCTTTATTTTCCTAATCTCCCTATAATCTGCTTCTAATCTTAGACTAAGTTCGATCCGATTATGCTACGAGTACTGCCTAAATATAGCCCTATTGCATAATTAAATGCTTTATCTATACGTACTTATCCCTAGTCTTTTCCTTTAGGGGCAGGCACGCGTTAAGACGCGTAGACGATTCGTATTATATATAGTTATATTTATATACTTTTAAAAGCTAGGATGAAAATATCTAGGAATTAGCGGATCCTAGAGTAACGAAATTGCTAAAAAGTTTCCTTAAAGGCAGAGGATTCTTTCTAGGACCTAGAAATATAAAAATAAGACCCCTTTTTATATAAATCCTAAACTAGGAATAACTCGAGTAATAGCCGCTTTTAATATATTAATAGGTATAATTCGAAAAAGGCACCTAACTGCCTTACTATACCCTTTTATAAGGGATATAATAGCTTCTAACTAGAAACTCCCCGAATTTAAATCTATCCTAATCGCTAACTAGAAGGCAAATACTACTAATTTAAAACCCTTTACTATTGCGTTAAAAAGAACCTTTACCTATCCCCTAAACAAACACCTAAATAACTCTATCTATAGAACCTATAATAGATAAAAGATATTCCCTAGGGATAAACTTAATATCTAACGTTATATTAATTCTAAAACCTACTTATATAGGATATAGTAATTTCTAAATATAACTAGAATAATATAAGAACTCTATAAAAAATTGCTTCGAGTTCGATCTAAATTTAAAAAAAGCCTAAAATAATCTTATTTAAATTTTATATTAAGTTACCCCTAAAATCGACTCCTAACTTGCCTATCGATAATAATATTACGACTAAATTTACTAAAGTCTAGGATAAAATAAAGAACTTTATAGGGAAACTATATAATTTGCTTAATAATATTATCCATTTATTTTTTAATATTTATTTTTTATTAAAGATTGCCCCTAGATACTTTTATTTAATTTTCCCTTATATTTAGACTAGTTGCGTATAATAGTACTTTATAGATTATAATAAGTAGTATAATACTTTTAAAATATAATATAACTAACTTAAGAAATACTTTAAGTTAGATATTAATTACGCGTACTACTTTACTAACTAGATATCGACTTTATTTTAATCTATTTGCTAGACGAATTTAGAACTATCCCTATATAAGATTCTCTAAAAACTATTCGATAAACTAGAGTTATATTAATAAGCCCTCGGAAAGGGGTATAAAAAAAATACCCCTTTGCGTATAATAATTATTAATATATACTATAGAGTACTAGAACTTAAGTTTGCGTTATTCTAACTAGCTAAAGATACCGAGAACTTATAAGCAGATTTGCAATCCGTACTAGAAATATTAATCGCAAAGAATAAAGCTAAATAGATATTATAATAGAGCGCAATTTATTATCTAGACTGCAGATATTAGAATAATATATAAAATTAGTCTAAAGATAGTTTAAGAATAACCCGAGTCTAATCCGATTTTAGACTAAATAAGAATTAGACTCGAAAGTATTTTATATATAGCAAGGTTAGTTGCTAGTTAACTAAATACCCGCCTAAAAAATAAAAGCAGGCAAAGACCTTATATATAGTATATTATAAATTTTTAGATAATAGCCCTTAGGACTTTATAGCCTATATTACTATATTTAAAGGACTTAAGTTATATAATAAAAAATAGCATATAATTAATAATAACCTTAAGGATATTTTAAAGCAATAGGAAGCCTCTTAGTTCTTTTCTACGTTAGTATTTATGCACCTTTTTACTAGATACGACCTAAAATTAGACGTAATAGAACCCGTACTAGCTTTGCAATTTCTTCTCAAGGATTAATATTCCTAATAGTCTTTTTAGGGGATTATAATTAATACTAGTACTATATAGATTTCGACTACTAGATAAAATTAGGTTAAAGCCCTATAGAAAATAATACTATATCTTATAGTTAATAAAGCATCTGCTAGCACTAATTCTATTAAATTTAGCAAAGGATAAAGTATACTTATACTTAGTAATATAACTATTAAAACTCCTTTTAGAAATATTACCTTTTACGTTTTTACTTTGCTTACCCCTTTTCTTCTTTTTTTAGCAGATATAGATCGCTTAAAGATTTTCTTCCGGAATATAATAAACGAGCTTATTAGCTAGGATAAAGTACTACTAGTTATTTATAAATAGGGGCACCCTTAGTTCTTCCTTTAATTAGAAAACGCTACGATTTTATTCCTAACTAAATCCAAAATTAGGATAATCTACTACTAATTTAAATACCCTATAGTATAATAATTATACTAACTTCTATCTAGAGCTAGATATAAAATACTAATAACTACTCTTAAAAGCATTTCGAAGTTCTGCTAATATTATTAGTTATATAGCAAAGCACCTAGCTAATTTAAGTTTACGCTTTATAATAATAAAGAGTTTAATTTCGAGATTATTATAGACGTTATATACCTAAGTAGCAAACTAGTTCTTTACGTTATTAACGCTATAATATCTTTTTAAGCCGCTTAATTCCTGCAATTAATATCTACTAAGGATACCTAGGAAGCTTTAAGGATAATATAGATTAATACGTACTTAGGACCCCTAGATTCGCTCTAATATAATATAGGCACGAACTTTTTATCTAAGGAATTCTAGACTAAATTAAGCTAAATAGGAATTACTTGCTAGCAAGTACTAGTAGAAGCGTATTAGTCTATAGGGAAGGTTAAAAGATACTATGCCCCTTTTTCCTAGGTATATAAAATCCTTAGCACTAAAATCGGAGTAATAATAGGACGAGATTTAGTTCTCTAGATAGCGGTTAAAGCTATAAATAATACTGCTAGCCTAGATAGATTAGTTCTAACTCTCTTTATTTTCGGTATATATCTATAGATTAATTAGGATTCTCCCCTATCGAAGACTACTTAAGAATAGGCTAAAGCTATTCGGAAAGCAATAACGAGTTTTCGAGAAATTATAGTATCTCGATAACTAAAAGAAGCGCTATCTACTAGGAATAGCCCTAATATAATAACGCTTTTTTAACTCCTATTGCAAAGCTAGGTTAAGGTTTAGAGAGAAAAGGACGGCTAGACTAGTCCTTTTACCCTTAAGGCTATTAATAGCTATAATATTATAATCTAGTCCTCGATTAGTTTCTAAGTATTTTAGTTAATATATATATAGCCTTACTTTTTAGATAATCTCTAACTAAAGGCTGCCTAGGAATAGAATAAAAATAACCCGAAATCTGCCTAAAAATAAACCCGGTTCTTATAGCATTTAAAGGTTTATCTGCTATAGTTACTAAAGACCTTAACCTAATTTATATCTAAGAAAGAATAAGATAACTTTATGCTCTTTTTTTGTTTTTGCGTAAAAGGCAGGATTATAACCCCTAGACCCCTATTTAAAGCATTAGACTAAAAGGAGATTATAGACCTTATAGGCTAAGGTGTTTTCTCTTTTAAATAGTTTAATCCTGCCTAGTATAAAGGAATTCGAATTTTTCGTACTAGACTTATCTAAGAAGTTAAGGATAAAATAACTAATTACCTATACGAAAAATTACGACTAATTATTATAGGATATAATAATAATAGAAAAAAGGAGATCCTAACCTAGTCTCCTATAATCTAAAGGGTTAGCTAATAATTGCTTTTAGCTCTAGCTCTAACGTATATCGATTAAGAAATAAAGTTATGCCTTTGTAATATTACCTAGGCTTATCTATAATCCTAATTAATACTTAAACGAATAATCCTTGCAAGCCTTCTAAAAGAACTCTAGGATAAGTACCTATTTTAGATAATTATCCGAGTTATTAAGCCGTTATATAGTATTACCGAGTCTAGCGTTTATTAGTTCTAGACCTATTTCGAGTATTATATTTAATAACTTTATATATAACCCTCTATATTCGATAACTGCCTTCTCTTATTGCATTTTAGCTATAAGTAGGGCATTAATATATATTAGTATAATATAAGAGAGGACTCTGCTTAAGTTAGCTCGGGTCCTTAATCTATTAATATCTGCTTATATCTATCTCTCTTTCTTCCTCTATTAGAGAGAAAGACGAAATATATATAAAGTCTTAAAAGTATCTAAGTTAAACTAGAGGTAATATATAATTATCCTAAACTCCGTATAATCCGAATATATAGCCGCCCCTTTTCTCTTTTAAACTGTTATTGCTACGATCTTAGCATAAACTTATTATAATATTATATGCTTATTATACTAAGTTTAGGGGTAATCCTCTTCCCCTTTTATACTCCCCCTATTATACTCCTATTTCCTATCTAAAGGGGCACGATACTTATACGGAAAGGGGTAATATATATTATAATAGGGATAATATAGAATATCTAGCAGAAAGGGGTTTACGTATATTATAACTATAACTATTGCCGAGTTAGTTATAAGAAAGGGGCTTATACAGAAACAGGTTATTTCGCCTTCTATAGTTGCGTCCCTAATTCTAATAAATATATACTAGTAGTTCTTTCTTTATTAAATCGAATTTTATTTAGATTCGATCTGATATTATGCTAGTTTATCTCCTTCCTTATTACAAATTACTCTAGCGAGATAGTAGCCTTATTTATATTAATAAGACGTTCTAGCGTCTTATTTAGGGTCGCTTTTATTATAGTATCTGCGGGATTATCCTTCCCTATAATCTATTAGATTTTATTAATTTCTCGCCCCTTATATAACTCTTGGATAGATATAATATCGATTATAAGTCGTTTTTCTTTTATCGTTCTAAGCTTAATAAAGTACTCGTAAAGCGAGAACGAATCCGTATATAATATAATAGAAACTCGGGCTAATCCTAGCTTAGCTATAATACAATTTAGAGTTATTGCTAGGGAGATTCTAATATCGAATCCTAATAATATGCTATATATTTCCGAGGCAAGGATACTCTAGGTAATCCTCTTGCATTTTATAGAACTCTAATAGATAACGTTTCCTTTTATTATAAACTTATTTACTATCCTATTTTTATTACCTAGGATAATAATATTACGCGCTATATATACTAACTCTCAGGCCACGTATTAATAAGACTAGTTACGAGGGCACTAACTATTTAATTATAGCCCCGACAGACCCTAGATTACGTATAGCAGTGTATATAGTCTTTCTTAGTACGTATAGCTTTATGCCCCTTTTTCTCTTTTCTCTTTATCTTAGAATCTTTATTTATAGTGCCTATAATATATTTACTTATTATTCTAAGGCTATTATACTTTTCTAAGATCGTATATTGCTAATAAGCAGTTTATAAATACGTATTAGACTTACGTCCTGTACAAAGACGCAAAATACCCGTATAATATAACCTAAGACTAGACTACGACCTTCCGCTGCTAAGATAGGCAGCTAAAGACCCTAGAAGACTCCTAGACCCTATAAACTATTTAATTAGGTTCCGAGGAATAAGACCTAAGACTAAGACCCGCTTCCCAATATATATCTAGAAGCTAAGACTAGACCTTTCCTCGACGCTTTGCAAGATTAGCCTCGAAAGAATTAGACTATAACCCCTAAGACTAAGACTATAATATTAAGAGCGAAGACTATTTAATTATAGCTTCTTCCTTAATAACCCCGACTAACTAGGACTTATAGTCCTAGTTAGCGGCTTTTTAGCAGTAGATTGCTAACTTATAAAGCTAATAGACCCCTAAGCCCGCCTGCTATAGGGAAGCCTTAATAGCCTTTGCGAATCGGATAACTGCGTTTATCTCCTCTAGAAAGGCCGCCTAGCCTATCTTTGCTACTATTAGGCAATTAAACCCGGCTTACTCTAACTCGGCTAAGACTCGCTATAAGGATATTAGAACGTTCTCTAGAAAAAAAGGCGAGTTTAGTGCCTTTCTAACTAACCTAAAAGATAAGATAATTACTACACTACTGCGTTCCGAGGCAGGCGCTAGGGAGCCTAATTGGGGTTTAAATTGGCACGTACTGGCCAGGCTGGACTTATCGTGGATATTATCCTTTTTACACCCCCTTTTGGAAGGCCTATAAAAATTGAGACCTTTCCTCGACGCTCTGCTAGACTAGCCTCGAGAGAATTAGACTACAACCCCTAAGACTAAGACTATAATACTAAGGACAAAGACTACCTAATTATAGCTTTTTCCTTAACGACCCCGACTAACTAGGACCTATAGTCCTAGTTAGCGGCTCTCTAGCGGCAGATTGCCGACTTGCAGAGCTAATAAACCCCTAAGCCCGCCTACTATAGAGAAGCCTCGACGGCCTTTGCAGATCGATTTACTGCTTTTATCCCCTCTAGAAAGGCCGCATAGCCGGTCTTTGCCGCCGTCGGATAGCCGAACCCGGCTTACTCTAACTCGGCTAAGACTCGCTATAAAGATATTAGAACGTTCTCTAGAAAGAAGGGCGAATTTAGTGCTTTTCTAACTAACCTAAAAGATAAAATAAGGACTAATAGGGCTACCTTTCGGGATAAGAAAGATAGGATAGGCTTTTTATTCCGCTCCCTCGATAGCAAGGCCCGCAAGACCCTCGAGACCTAGTATAACTTAATAAAACGACCCTTCTCTAGGCTAGCCGAGATAATCTAGTATCTCGAGTCCGCCTATAGCAATCCTAACGAGTTCGCTAAGGCCGCTAAGCGTCTCCGCCGCCTAAACTTCTCGATCTCCGGCAAGTAGGAGATCTAGGAATTTATTACAGAGTTCGATAACCTAGCCGCTAAGACCCGTATACTATTTAATTAAATAAAGTATATGCTTTAGGACTACCTTCTAACTAACCTAAACTCTAGCTTATTAACCCGGACTAAGGACGATAGCCTCTCCTATAAAGACTTTTGCGGCTACGTTAAGGACTCGGTTTACTGCTAAAAGAGAGATGCTGCCTGCCGGGAGACCTAGCGATTAAGTAGTTGTACTCCCCGCTATAAAAACAAATCGGCAGGAGAAACTAAAAAGACCCTAACGACGTCTAAGGAGAAGGGCAAGGCTCTCTCCGAGGATAAGAAGAAGGTCTACTAGGATAATAATATATGCTTTATCTATAGAAAGAAGGGCTATATAGCTAAGGACTGCTCTAACCGTATCTGGATCTCTAGTATAAAGAGAACGCTAACGCTGCTCGCCTCTAAAGACTCGGATTTAGGAAAAGAGTAAGACTATTATAAGGCTCCTTAATAGTCCTAAAGGTCTTATATATAGAGAAAAGGGTTAGAGAGTTGTTTACTATTAATAGTTAAGTTTAAATTAATAGAATCGCTCTTCGAGCCTTGTTTCTCTATAATACTAGAGCAGATGCCTATCTCCTCGTTAGTTATTAGTTCGCTAAGCAAGCCGTTAAACGCCTTAACGCCGAGCTAGTCCCTATTAGCCCTATTCCCCTAGTCGATTTCTAAGGCCGCCTAGCTAATCTAGTGCGTAAGCAGTTAGTCGCGACCCTTATAATCGATAGCTAGTCCTTTCCCTAGGAGACCTTCTAAGTTACTAATTATGCCTAGAATCTTTTTATTAGCTTGTACTAGCTAGCCGAGAAGAAACTACTACTCGACTATACTGCTTGGAAGATTATCTGGCCTAACGACCTCCCCGCCCTCGCTAAGTACTCCCCCTCGATCCTTCTACCTAAGACGCCTTTACTTAATAGATAGATCGACCTAGCTATTTAGGCTAACGCAGAACGTTAGAACCGATTAATTAAGGCGGACGAAAGGAAATATAAGATCCTCTAACGCTCGTAGAAAAACAATAACTTTATATAGCCCGTAAAGGAAAAGAAGCTAGCCTAGACCTAGACCCCTAATACGACTAACCCCTAGCAAAACGACTAGGACTATCGAAACTATTTAATCCGAGCAGTCTAAGAGGATCCCTAATAGGCATAATAGGAGGAACTAACTCCCTTAATGCTAACTTAGCCCGTACCCCTAGAAGATAACCCCGACCTGCCCGAGATATTAATCGCGAAGCTTAGTCCCGCGAGTTGCACGTACTAAGGCTAAGAGATCCCGTTCCTAGCAAGGGAAGACCCCGACTATATTGCCCTAATCTGCAGCCTAATCCCGCAGCCCCTTGCGTATATAGAAGGCTTCTTTAGTAAGAAGGAAGCATATACTCTTGCGAGCCCCCGCCCTAGTTATAATATTACGCTTAAACTCGAGAAACCCCTTTCCCTAGCTAGTCCTCTATCTTATCGCACCCTAATTAAATACTTGCTATTAGAGAAAGAAACTATAGACTACTTGCTCGAGATAGGGTTTATTAAACCGGACGCTAGCCTGCATGCTGCCTCTATCCTATTTGTGCTAAAGCCGTACTCTACCGCCTAGCGCTTCTATATCGATTACTATTAGATAAACGACTACTTAAAGAGCTATATCTCGCCTACCCCCTTGCTAGATAGTACTGCCTTTAACTACCGATCTGCAAAACGCTTCTTAAAGATCGACGTTATCTAGGCGTTCTACTATCTCCGTCTCGACCTGGCCTCTAAATACCTAATAGCGTTCCGTACTAGGTTTAGTATATTCCGTTAGTTAGTCCTCCTATTTAGATTAAAGGTCGGCCTTGCTTAGTTCTAGAACTTTATTAACGCTTAGCTATACGACCTCCTCGATTAATGCGCTAGTATATATGCAGATAACGTCCTAATCTATACGGACGATAATAATAAAAAAGACTATTAGATTAAATGCTATAAGGTTATCTAGCGCCTTTATTAGGCTAATCTATAGGGTAATATTAAGAAGTCTTAGTTTAACGTTACTAAGGTTAACTACCTTAGCGTAATACTATATGCTAGCGTAGGACTTAGTATTAACCCCTATAAGGTATAGGCTATTACGGATTAGAAGTTCGAAGACCTTAGAGACTATAAAGCTATACGCTCTTTTATAGGTCTCTGCAACTTTATTTAGATCTTCTGCTACTACGCTAGTATAGCGGCCGAACCCCTAAACCGACTGCTTAAAAAGGATACGCCCTTTAAACTCGGACTAGAATAGCGCGAAGCATTTAATTAAATAAAGAAGCTCGCGACTAAGGCTCCCGTTCTCGCCTTCTTCCGTCCCGAACTGCTAACCCGACTTAAGACTAATGCCTCCCGGAACGCAACCGCTAGTATTCTATAGCAATAGCAGACCGACTCGACCTAGAAGCCTATAGGCTTCTTTTCTAAGACTATATCCCCTGCTAAACGTGCCTACCTAATCTAAGACCGTAAGCTCCTCGCTATTATATAGAGCCTCGAGCACTTCTACCCGGAACTCCTTAGTTAGAAGTTCGATATCGTTATAGACTATAAGGCCCTAGTATATTTCTTAATAAAGAGGCTGCTCTCGGTCTAATAAGTCCGCTAGTCTAACTTCCTAGCTTAGTCTAATATCTATTTCCTCTATTGCCCTAGCCGACTAAATATAGCCGCTAATACTCTCTCGCGTAAGATAGTCGAACTCCCTATAGTTAAAGCTAGAGAAAAAGAAGAACGGATAAGCTAATTAATTAAGCTAGAGTCTCTCGGTTTCGACTTTCCGGAAGTTACCCCTATAATCGCCCCGATTTATATACCTAATACCGCGACCCCTTATAGTGCTAACCTTGCTATGCTTATTTAAGAAGAAAACGCGATTTAAGAACTCGGCTACTATAGCAAGCACTTAATCGTCCTAGAACAGACAGCTAATAGATAACTATTCCTCCGCACGGCCCTAATTCGCGAAGCCTACGAACCTCCGATCTTTGCTTATAAAGGCTAAAATAAGACGATTAAGGTACTGCAGCAGGACTACTACTAGCCCTAGATAAAGCAGGATATCTAGAGGTATATTCGCAACTGCTACGACTATTGCAGAAATAAGACCCCCTGTAATAAGACCCCCGGACTCCTATACCCTCTGCTAGTACCGACTGCTATTTAGGAGCACGTTGCTTGCGATAGAAAAACCATGCCTATAGACCGCTACGGATACGACTACGTCTGGACCTTTATCTGCAAGCTTAGCCGGATTATTGCTACGTTACCTAGGAAGAAGAATAATACCTTAGAGACCCTTGCTAGCTATTACTTCTAATACCTATACTGCTTCTTTAGCCTGCTAACTGCTTAGATTATAGATAATGCTAGTCCTTTTATCTTATTATTCCTAAAGAGAATTAATAACCTTACTAGTATAAAGCATTATTATAGTAGCGCCCTCTACCCGCAGATATAAGGCAGCGTTAAGGTTACGAACTAGTATCTAGATTAGAGGCTACGCTTCTATATCGATAAGTATTAAAACGACTAGAGCGATTATCTGCTAGCGCTAGACTTTACGTATAACTCTTTCTAGCATGCCTCGATTAGTATAGCCCCCTTAATAGTAGCACTTAGCAAAAACGTTAGGAATCCTTTCTCTCTGCCTCGATTAAATAGTCCCTCGACCCCCGATAACCCTATAGACCCTGCCTATATCGCCTCCTGCCTCGTAGCCTAAGCATAGGAGGTGCAGCAATAGGCTTACGACGCTATAGCCCGAACCTAAGATTAGTAAAAGCAGCAGGCCGATAAGAAAAGACGTCTTATAGACTTTACTATTAGTAATAAGGTCTTCCTACGATAGAAGGGATTTACTATAATCGCCCTAATAACGCGTCTCGACGCTTAGTAGTCCGGTTTATTTACAATTACTGCCGAGAAAGGCTTTAGCTATATTCTCGACCTGCTAGATACCTATAAGATAACTAACCTATTCTACGCTAACCGACTCCGCAAGGCCCTAGATAACCCGTTACCCGATTAAATAGTTCCTACCCTAGAACCTAAGGAAGTCTATAGTATACCCGAGTAGGAAGTCGATTACGTCCTCCGTTCTTATATTACAGGGCGAAGCTAGCGTCTAGAGTATTAGGTATAATAGCGAGGTTATAATCCCGACGATACGTAGTATCCCGCTAGGAATTTTAAGAATGCGCCTATCGCCTTAAAAGAGTATTATAACCGTTACGTTAATGCCCCCGGACCCCTTGTAAATTTAACTAAGTAGATTAAGGCAGCCGCGGCGGATAAACCTTATAACGATAACGATAATAATAACTATGCCGTGGCGGCCGGCGAGACGTCCCGCGTCCGCAGACATCCGCCTTAATAGGCATATTAAGGCCTTAGTCGGGGGGTAGTGTTACGCGCTACACACTACATACATACTAACTCTCAGGCCACGTATTTACTAGTTACGAGGGCACTAACTATTTAATTATAGCCCTGATAGACCCTGGATTACGTGTAGCAGCGTATATAGTCTTTTTAGGTGCGCACAGCTTTGTGCCCCTTTTTCCTCTTTTCTCCTTATCTTAGAATCTTTGTTTATAGTGCCTATAATATATTTACTTGTTATTCTATAGCCGTAACAGCCCTAACCTAGACCCCGACCTAGACTAAGACCCTTAACCCGACTAACCCCTAGGAAGACGACTAGGATTGCTAAAACTACTTAATCCGAGCAGTCTAAGAGGATCCCTAATAGGCATAATAGAGGGAACTAACTCCTTTAATACTAACCTAGCCCGTACCCCTAGAAGACGACCCCGACCTGCCCGAGATATTAATTATAAAGCTTAGCCCTGCGAGTCGAACGTACTAAGGCTAAGAGATCCCGTTCCTAGCAGGAAAAAACCCTAATTACGTTGCCCTAGTCCGCAGCCTAATCCTATAGCCCCTCGCGTATATAGAAGGCTTCTTTAGTAAGAAGGAAGCATATACCCTTGCGAGCCCCTATCCTAGTTATAATATTACGCTTAAACTTAAGAAACCCCTTTCTCTAGCTAGTCCCCTATTTTATTATACTCCGATTAAATACTTACTATTAGAGAAAGAGACTATAAACTATTTACTTAAGATAGGGTTTATTAAACCTAACGCTAGCCTGTATGCCGCCTTTATCTTATTCGCGCTAAAGCTATACTCTACGGCCTAGCGCTTCTATATTAACTACTATTAGATAAACGACTACCTAAAGAGTCGTATCTCGCCTGCCCCCTTGCTTAATAGTACTGCTTTTAACTGCTAATCTGCAAAACGCTTCTCGAAGATTAATATTATCTAGGCGTTCTACTATCTCCGTCTTAATCCGGCCTCTAAATACCTAATAGCGTTCCATACCAGGTTTAGTATATTCCGTTATACGTACGCAGACAACGTCCTAATCTACACGGATAACAATAATAAAAAAGACTATTAGATCGAATACTATAAAGTTATCTAGCGCCTTTATTAGGCTAATCTATAGGGTAATATTAAAAAGTCCTAGTTTAACGTTACTAAGGTTAACTACCTTAGCGTTATACTATACGCTAGCGTAGGACTTAGTATTAACCCCTATAAGGTGCAGGCTATTACGGATTAGAAGTTCGAAGACCTTAGAGACTATAAAGCTATACGCTCTTTCGTAAGTCTCTATAACTTTATCCGGATCTTCTACTACTATGCTAGCGCGGCAGCTAAACCCCTAAACTAACTACTTAAGAAGGATACGCCTTTTAAACTCGGACTAGAATAGCGTAAAGCATTTAATTAAATAAAGAAGCTCGCGACTAAAGCTCCTATTCTCGCCTTCTTCTGCCCTAAACTACTAACCTAACTTAAAACTAACGCCTCCCGTAACGCAACTACTAGTATTCTATAGCAATAGCAGACCGACTCGACCTAGAAGCCTATAGGCTTCTTTTCTAAGACTATATCCCCTACTAAACGCGCCTACTTAATCTAAGACTATAAGCTCCTTGCTATTATATAGAGTCTCGAGCACTTCTACCTAGAACTCCTTAGTTAGAAGTTCGATATTATTATAAACTATAAGGCCCTAATATATTTCTTAATAAAAAAGCTGCTCTTAATCTAATAAGTCTATTAGTCTAACTTCCTAGCTTAATTTAATATCTATTTCCTCTATTGCCTAAGCTAACTAAATATAGCTGCTAATACTCTCTTATACAAGATAGTCGAACTCCCTATAGTTAAGGTAAGAGAGAAAGAAGAACGGATAAACTAATTAATTAAGCTAGAGTCTCTTAGTTTTAATCTCCTAGAAGTTACCTCTATAATCGCCCCGATTTATATACCTAATACTGCGACCCCTTATAGTGCTAACCTCGCTACGCTTATCTAAGAAGAGAACGCGGTTTAGAAACTCGGCTACTATAGCAAGTATTTAATCGTCCTAAAATAGACTGCTAATAGACGACTATTCCTCTATATAGCCCTAATTTATAAAGCCTATAAACCTCTAATCTTTGCTTATAGAGGATAAAATAAGACGATTAAAGTACTATAATAGGACTACTACTAGCCCTAGATAAAGCAGGACGTCTAAAAGTATATCCGCAACTGCTATAACTATTATAGAAATAAGACCCTGCGTAATAAGACCCCTGGACTCCTATACTTTCTGCTAGTACTAACTGCTATTTAGGAATACGTTGCTTGCAATAGGAAAACTATACCTATAGATCGCTACGGATATAACTATATTTAGACCTTTATTTACAAGCTTAGCCGGATTATTGCTATATTGCCCGGAAAGAAAAACAATACCTTAGAAACCCTTGCTAGCCGTTACTTCTAGCACTTATACTGCTTTTTTAGCCTACTAACTACTTAGATTACTAATAATACTAGCCTTTTTATCTTATTATTCCTAAAGAGAATTAACTACCTTACTAGCATAAAGTATTATTATAGTAGCGCCCTCTACCCGCAAATATAAGGCAGCGTCGAGGTTACTAATTAGTATCTAGATTAGAGGCTATGCTTTTATATTAATAAGTATTAAAATAACTAGAGCAATTATCTGCTAGTACTAGACTTTACGTATAACTTATCCTAGTACGCTTTAATTAGTATAGCCCCCTTAATAGTAGTACTCGGAATAAAAGTTAGGAATCCTTTCTCTCTGCCTCGATTAAGTAGTTCCTCGACCCCTAATAGCTCTATAAACCCTGCCTATATTGCCTCCCGCCTTATTGCCCGTATATAAGAGGTGCAGCAATAGGCTCGTAAAGCCGCGGCTCGAGCCTAGGAATAGCAGAAGCAATAGGCTAATAGGAAAAGACGCCCTATAGACTTTACTATTAGTAATAAGGTCTTCCTATAATAGAAGGGATTTAGTATAATTGCCCTAATAACTCGTCTCGATACTTAGTAGTCTAGTCCGTTTATAATTATAGCTAAGAAAGGTTTTAGCTATATTCTCGACTTACTAGATAGCTATAAGATAACTAACTTATTTTACGCTAACTAACTCCGTAAAGCCCTAAATAACTTATTGCCTAATTAAATAGTTCCGACTTCTAAACCCGAAGAAATCTATAGTATGCCCGAGTAGGAAGTTAATTACGTCCTCCGTTCTCGTATTATAGGGAGGAGCAAACGTCTAGAATATTAAGTTTAGTAGCAAGGCTATAATCCTAATAATATATAGTATCCTGCTAGGAATTTTAAGAATACGCCTATTACCTTAAAGGAATACTATAACCGTTACGTTAATGCCCCTAGACCCCCTATTAACTTAACTAAGTAGATTAAAGCTGCTATAGCAGATAAACCGTATAATAAAGACGATAATAATAACTATATAGTAGCAGTTAGCAATAGTCTACGCATCCGCAGATATTAGCCTTAATAGGCATATTAAGGCCTTAGTCGGGGGGTAGTATTACGCGCTATATATACTAACTCTTAGGCTACGTATTAATAAGACTAGTTATAAGGGCACTAACTATTTAATTATAGCCCCGATAGACCCTAGATTATGTATAGCAGTGTATATAGTCTTTCTTAGTACGCATAGCTTTATGCCCCTTTTTCTCTTTTCTCTTTATTTTAGAATCTTTATTTATAGTGCCTATAATATATTTACTTGTTATTCCAAGGCCGTTATAAATAATATATTTAATCTATAAGGATAAGTCGTTATTATTTATAAGTAATCCGTCTATAAAAATAAATAATTTAAGTGCTAAAAAGTTAAAAGGGATATATATTAATCCGCGCTACTAATTATCCTTTTGCTATTATAGCCGCTTATTAATCCTCTAGCAGTCTTTTATAGTAGGTTAGTATTACTAAGCGGCAATAAATAAGTCGAACGCAGCCTCTAGTTAGCAAATAGACGCAATATAGCCTCCTTATATATGCTATTTGAGGTAGTATTAAGCAAAATTAAGTTAGGAATAGTTAATAACTTTAATCTTAGCAGCCTAGCCTTTTTATCGAATCGCTAGCGAATTCGATATAAGATATAACCGCGAACTATTAAAATCTATTATGCTGCCTAAGGTTAAGTTTACTTAGGGTTTTAAGCGAATTTAGGCGGAATTTAGCTTAGCCTCTTCTCGCTTATAGAAAGAATCGGTGCTAAGAATAATCGTATTATTAGTTTATATCCTAATAAGACTAAAATAAGAGCAGCTAGAATGCGAAAGGAGAAGGCAGTTATTAAATATAGAGGGTCGTATATAAAGCCGTTAAATATAGTACTCGAAATAGGTCCAAAACTAGTAAACTCCGGACTCTATAATACTATATAATAGCTTAATAACTCTAATAATCGTCTAAGGAGGGTACTTATTCTAGAGTTCTTTTAGAAGGCTTATAAAAATTATTTATTTAAGTATCGATTAGGATTATAGATAAGCCTAGGTAATATTATAAAGGCATAACTTTATCCCCTAAGTAATATATATTAGAGCTAGAGCTAAAAGCAATTATTAGCTAACCCTTTAGATTATAGGAGATTAGGTTAGGATCTCCTTTTTTCTATTATTATTATATCCTATAATAATTAGTTATAATTTTTTATATAAGTAATTAGTTATTTTATTTTTAACTTCTTGGATAAGTCTAGCATAAAAAATCCGAACTCCTTTATACTAGGCGGGATCGAACTATTCGAAGAAGAAAATACCTCGGCCTATAAAGTCTATAATCTCCTTTTAGTCTAATGCTTTAAATAGGGGTCTAGGGGTTATAATCCTATCTTCTATACGAAAATAAAAAGAGAGCGTAAAGTCGTCCTATTTTTTCTTAGATATAAATTAGGTCGAGGTTTTTAGTAACTATAGCAGGTAAACCTCTAAACGCTATAAGAACTAGGTCTATTTTTAGGCAGGTTTTAGGTCGTTTTTATCCTATTCCTAGGCAGCCTATAGTTAGGGATTATTTAAAAAGTAAGGCTATATATATATTAACTAAAAGACCTAGAGACTAGTCGAGGACTAGATTGTAATATTATAGCTATCGATAGCCTTAAGGGTAAAAGGACTAGTCTAGCTATTCTTTTCTCTTTAAACCTTAACCTAGCTTTATAATAGGAGTTAAAAGAGCGTTATTATATTAGGGCTATTCCTAGTAGATAGCGCCTTTTTTAGTTATTAAGATGCTATAATTTCTCGAAGACTCGTTATTACTTTCTAAACGGCTTTAGCTTATTCTCGAGTAGTTTTTAATAGTAGAGAATCCTAAGTAATCCTTAGATATGCACTAAAAACAAGAAGAGTTAGAACTAATCTATCCAGGCTAGTAGTATTATTTATAGCTTTAACTGCTATCTAGAGAATTAAATCTCGTCCTATTATTGCTCTAATTTTAGTGCTAAGGATCTTATATGCCTAGCAAAGGGGGGCATAGTATCTTTTAACCTTCCCTACGGACTAATATACTTCTACTAGTACTTGCTAGCAGGTAATTCCTATTTATCTTAATTTATTTTAGAATTCCTTAGATAAAAAATTTATGCCTATATTATATTAGAGCAAATCTAGGAGTCCTAAGTATATATTAATCTATATTATCCTTAAGGCTTCCTAAGTATCCTTAGTAGATATCGAATATAGGAATTAGGCGGCCTAAAAAGATATTATAGCGTTAATAACGTAAAAAACTAGTTTTCTACTTAGGTATATAATATCTATAATAATCTCGAAATTAAACTCTTTATTATTATAAAGCGTAAACTTAAATTAGCTAAGTGCCTTGCTATATAACTAATAATATTAGCAGAACTTCGAAATACTTTTAAGAGTAGTTATTAGTATTTTATATCCGGCTTTAGATAGAAGTTAGTATAATCGTTATACTGCAAGGTATCTAAATTAGCAGTAGATTATCCTAATTTCGGATTTAGTTAGGAACGAAATCGCAGCATCTTCGGGTTAAAGGAAGAACTAAAGGTGCCCCTATTTGCGAATAACTAGCAGCACTTTATCCTAGCTAATAAGCTTATTTATTATATTCTAGAAGAAAATCTTTAAGCGATCTATATTTGCTAAAAAAAGAAGAAAAAGGGTAGGCAAAGTAAGAACGTAAAAAGTAATATTTCCGAATAGAGTTTTAATAGTTATATTACTAAGTATAAGTATACTTTATCCTTTGCTAAATTTAATAGAATTAGTGCTAGTAGATGCTTTATTAACTATAAGATATAGTATTATTTTCTATAGGGCTTTAACCTAATTTTGTCTAGTAGTTAAAATCTATATAGTACTAGTATTAATTATAATTCCCTAAAAAGACTATTAGTAATATTAATCCTCGAGAAGAAATTACAAAGCTAGTACGGGTTTTGTTTTATCTAATTTCGGGTCGTATCTAGTTAGAAGGTATATAAATGCTAATATAGAAAAGAACTAAGAGGCTTCTTATTGCCTTAAAATATCCTTAGGGTTATTATTAATTATATGCTATTTTTTATTATATAATTTAAGTCCTTTAAATACTATAATATAAGCTATAAAGTCTTAAGGGCTATTATCTAAAAATTTATAATATGCTATATACGAGGTCTTTACCCGCTTTTATTCTTTAGGCGGATATTTAGTTAACTAGCAACTAACCTTGCTATATATAAAATCCTTTAAGTCTAATTCTTATTTAGTCTAAAATCGGATTAGACTCGGGTTATTCTCGAACTATCTTCTAACCGATTTTATATATTATTCTAATATCTATAGTCTAGATAATAAATTACGCTCTATTATAATATCTATTCGGCTTTATTCTTTATAATCGATATTTCTAGTACGGATTATAAATCTGCTTATAAGTTCTTAGTATCCCTAGCTAGTCGGAATAATATAAACTTAAGTTCTAGTACTCCTTAGCATATATTAATAATTATTATACGCAAAGGGGTATCTCTTTTATACCCCTTGCTAAGGGCTTATTAATATAACTCTAGTTTATTAAATAGTTTCTAGAGAACCTCGTATAGGGATAGTTCTAAATTCGCCCTATAAATAGATTAAAATAAGGTTAATATCTAGTCGGTAAAATAGTACGCGTAATTAATATCCGACTTAAAGTATTTCTTAAGTTAGTTATATTACGTCTTAAAGGTATTATACTACTTAATATAATCTATAAAATACTATTATGCGCGACTAGTCTAAATATAAGGGAAAATTAAATAGAAGTATCTAGGGGCAATTTTTAATAAAAAACAAATATTAAAAAATAAATAGATAATATTATTAAGCAAATTATATAGTTTCCCTATAAAGTTCTTTATCTTATCCTAGACTTTAGTAAATTTAGTTATAATATTATTATTAATAGGCAAGTTAGGAGTCGATTTTAGGGATAACTTAATATAAAATTTAAATAGGATTATTTTAAGGTTTTCCTAAATTTAGATCGAATTCGAAGCGATTTCTTATAGAGTTCGTATATTATTCTAGTTATATTCTAGAAGGGTTATATTCTATATAAGTAGGTTTTAGAATCGATATAATATTAGGTATTAAGTTTATTTTTAGAGAATATCTTTATTTATTATAGGTTCTATAGATAGAGTTATTTAGGGGTTTATTTAGGAGATAGGTAAAGGTTCTCTTTAATATAGTAGTAAAGGGTTCCGAATTAGTAGCGTTTGCCCTCTAGTTAGCAATTAGAATAGATTTAAATTTAGGGAGTTTCTAGTTAAAAGTTATTATATCCCTTATAAAAGGGCATAGTAAGGCAGTTAGGTGCCTTTTTCGAATTACGCCTATTAATATATTAAGAGCGGCTATTGCGTAAGTTATTCCTAGTTTAGGATCTATACAAAAAGGGGTCCTATTCTTATATTTCTAAGTCCTAAAAAAAATCCTCTGCCTCTAAGGAAACTTTTTAGTAATTTTATTACTCTAGGATCTGCTAATTCCTAGATATTTTTATCCTAGCTTTCGAAGGCATTTTAAAAATCCTTAAGGAGAAAAGTACTAGAGCTCCTAGATAATTTTATAAAATATAAGATCTAGAGTTCGATATTAGTCGGATCTTAGTATAAATTCGGGATAGGTTTATCCTAGTTTTTAATTTATTTAATTAAGGCATTTTTTATCTTTCTTATAAAATCCTAGAAGTTAATTTATATAATCTCCTAAGCAAACTTAGTATTCTAGGGTTATTATTAATTACTTTTTATAGTAATTTCTGCTAATATCCTAGTTATTATTAATAAGAATTTATATTAATTTTATAGGTATTTTTATTTAGTATCGAGATAGGTTTCTAAGGGATTAAAACCGCAGGCTATAGGAGTCTATTCCTCCTTAGTCTCGATATTACTCTTCCGAATAGTCGATATAGTACCAAGTTCCTAGATAGTTAAAACTGCGAACTCTAGGAGTCTATTTATATCTAAGAGGTCTATTAGCTTTTTTAGCTTAGAAATAGGCAACCTAGTCTAACTAATCTATATATTATTAGATATAGGACTTATATTAATAGCTAATAGTAATACTAATTAGTATAAGTAGGGTATTAATATATATTAGTATAATATAAGAGAGGACTCTGCTTAAGTTAGCTTAAGTCCTTAATCTATTAATATCTACTTATTATAAAGGATCCGGGCTTTGCCCGGATCTTGTTATACTACGCGAGGATAACTCATCCACGCGTACGGGCCGCGCGCATATAGCCCTACCCCCCTACTATATATTATATCTTTCTTTTCTTTTTCTTTATCTTTATTATTACTATTTAGGTCGCTATTCTGCAGCAGCACTAGGCTAGACCCTTATAAACAATAAAGATTAATTCCCTTCTTGCTTTCTTTTTCTACTATAGCGGACCCTAATATATACCTCTAATTATCTTAGCAGGTAGCTAAGCTTTAATAAATCGTTTTGCAGCAGCAGGATGCTATACTATAGTTAGAGCAATAGGCAATAGCGCAGTCGAGCTGCCCTAAGCGCAAGCCGCTACTGCCTAGATCGCCGTTCGATAGCAATAAGATATTATTCCTAGTATAGCGCTCCCTTATAGCGTATAAGCTTATTACTAACTAGGAGTTTATTAGCACTGCCTATAATTAGTAGGTGTTTTTATACTAGCACCTTGCGCTATCCGTATAGGCTAAGGTAGCCCCTTTTTTCGAGCAAGGGGAGGAATATAGATATAATACGGAGTATTTCCTTAACTACCTCGATAGCGTCTTTGCGGACCCCTACTATTAGCAGACGGCTATAGCGGAGCTAGAGAAACTCGTATAGCGCCCTACCGAGTCCTTTTCGGATTTTCTTATCTGCTTTAAGGCTAAGTTATCCTTATCGGGTAGGGCCTTATAGAACAAGGTTATTAAGGTCTAATACCTTCGTTACTCCTTTTCCTCTAAGTTATATTAATACTATATTAGGCGCGATATCCCCTATAACGACTACGCTAGGGCGGTAACGCGTATTAAGTCTATCGCTGTTAATATCGAAGCCTTCCGCCTTAAGGCTTGTTCCGACGCTAAAGGGGCTCCTCTAGCCGGCTAGACGTATCTACGCCCTAATACCCTAATAACAGATATCTACGGCGCGGGCACTTCCTCTTAACCTGCTGCCCGCTATCCGTAATAGTCTAATGCCTGCTGCTAAGCAACGTAGGTTAGCTCGGATATAATTAAGCAGCGCTGCGTCGATAGTATATGCCTTTGCTATAGTATCCCTAGGTACTTCCTAAAGTCCTATAACCTCTATCTGGCGCGTTGCCTATCTATATCGCGCGTACGTTTTATAGATATAGTAGATACTTCTAACGCTTCTCCGGGCTAGGCGGGAAATATACTGCCCCCGTAATAAGTCTCTTGCTAGGGGCAGGTAGTCGCGTTAAGGATATTAATAGTAGTTTAGCAACGCAATTTAAGGAAATTAAGAGGGATATAAATACCGCGCCCCTTTTTTTTCCTATACTTATAAACTCTACTACTTTTATTAACGCGCAGGCAGACTATAGCTATAATTACTACGCTGCTATAAGCGAATTGCTAGTTTAACGTTACTAGCTTAAGAGAGTACGTCTTCCTTAGCCGCATATAGTCTAGACGGCTATTTTAATTAGTCGAGATTAGGATAGTCGTTTTAAGGAGACGTTATTAATTTAGGATATTATGCGTTTTATCGCTAATATTAATAAGTAGCTTACGCCTATTATCGCATACCTAATCCCTAGGCTAACGCAGGAATTTATTCTTAGCACCCTATAGCTTATGCGTTATAACGTATTAGTCCGCGCTAGCAGGCGGGAGTTAATCGTCTATTCTACAGATAACCTAGTTATTTACGGCAGCGCTGCCTGCTAGGTTTCTAACCCTATAGTCGCTATTATAGGCTCTACCTTCGCCGGCCTTGTTCGCTAGGAGACCTGTTATCCTAAGGGTTTCTAGTTCCTTGCGACTAGTCTGCGCGAGATCTCGTTAGCGCTCCGTATTACCCCTACTCCTAAAGCGCCCCCTATAATTTCCCTCCCGTCTAAAGTCTCTAACTTTGCTAACCTCTTTAGTAAGGAGAAGGCTAGCGCCCTGCTACCTTATTATAGTAGCTAGGATTACTATATTCGTTTGCGTTATAACCCGGATAGTTCCTTGCCTGCTCTCTTATAGGGCCCTTTATATAATATGCCGCAGGAATACCTTCTCGAGGTTTGCTAGCAAATTACTAACCTAATAGATAAGGGGTAGATTCGTATAAGCTTATTATTAGCGGCCGCTCCTATCCTTCTCGCTAAAAAGCCTAGGGGTAGCTAGCGTTTCTATATCGATTATCGCGCTTTAAACTAAGTTACGAAGCAGGATTACTACCTGCTTCCCTTAATTAAGGAGACGTTGCGCAGCTTTTCTAGCGCCTATTAGTTTACGAAGTTAGATATCCGCGCCGCCTTTTATAAGCTGCGTATCGCAGAGGGTAATAAATATCTAATAGCGTTCCGTACCCGGTTTAGGCTTTTTAAGTAGCTTATTTGCCCCTTTAGCCTTACTAAAGCGCCCGCTTCTTTTTAGCGATATATTAATAACGCGTTAGGCATATCCCTAGGCGACTTTATTACGGCGTATCTTAATAATATTTTAATTTATTCTAGGGGATTGCGTGCTAACTACTAGGGTAAGGTCCGGGCTATTATAAATAAGTTATAGGCTATAGGTTTATTTCTAGATATCGATAAGTACGCTTTTATAGTTAAGGAGGTTAAGTACCTAGGATTTATTATATACGCTAGCTGCGAGATACGTCCTAACCTAGATAAAGTAGCTGCAATACGTAACTAGGAGGCGCCTTCCTGTATTCGAGGTATCCGCAGTTTCCTTAGCTTTGCGAACTTCTATTGCGACTTTATCCCTCGCTTCTCTTATATTACGGCCCTTCTTATTAATCTAACTTATCGTAACGTGCCCTTCTAGTAGACGGCCGAGTACTAGGCAGCCTTTAACTACCTTAAGGCCGCGTTTATTACTTATCCTATCTTAGCGTAGTAGGATCCTTGCTAGCTAATAGTTATTAAAACGGACTGCTCTAGTAAGGCACTTAGTAGCTGCTTATTGCAGATAGGGAAGGATAAAATCCTCCGCCCTATTGCGTACTTTTCCTAGAAGCTTTAACCTGCGGAACGGAATTATACTATCTATAATAAGGAGCTCCTTGCTATTATTACCTGCCTTAAAGCCTAGTCGGCTAAGCTACGTAGTATAGCTAAGCTTTTTATAATCCTAATAGATTATAAGGCCCTTAAGCACTTTACTACCCCTAAGGAGATATTAGAATATTAGGCATAGTAGGCCGAGATATTATCTTTATTTAACTTTTACTTTTATTACTACCCTAGCTTGTAAGCAGCGCGTCCTAATACTCTTTCCTAGCGCAATTAGGAGTACTGCAATACGCCCTCTCGTTTTAGCTAGATTATATAGCCCCTCTTAATTTATGCTTTCTAGATAGCTTTGCTGCAGGCGAGCGTCCCTTATTAGTAGGCGCGTATTCCTTACTAGCCTGCGTCTAGGGTTCCTTCTCTGCCTTCTGCGACTAACTCCTCGCCAGACTATCCTCCCTCCCTATTAGTAGCTTCTATTCCTCCTCTTAATATTACTAATTCCCCTACTCCTTTTCCTAACGCATACTTATAGGAGTTATAGCGTTCTGCTTTGCAGCACGACCTATTATATGCTATCCGCCTCGACGCGTTACGCTTAGTAGCAAGGAAGTTCCCCCCTAAGGCTTATACCTGCGAATAGGTAGCAGATTATACTATTTCCGCTGCTAGCTTCCTATAATTCTATAGCTATCTCTAGGTCCCCTGCTAGGAACCTCTTACTATATCCTTAATCTAGCGCGTTTATAACTCGCCTCTTGCTAGCTACCCTAGGAAGAATATTATATTTTAACTCCTCTAACGTAACTTTTACTAAGAGGGGATATTTAAGGATATCGCGCGTTTTATACGCAATTATTATTACTATAGGGATTACCTCCGCTATTACTATTATTAGGGCCTTTTTTAACCCCTCCTAATTACTAACTATTTTTAGTCTATAATCTTAATTAATTTTATAACTAACTTTCTAGCTAACTCTCCTAACTCCCTGCGTTTCCTTATAGTTATTATAGACTAGCTTTCTAAATACGTTTAGCTTAAGGCTATAATATCTATAGACGCTAAGGCTTATATGCGTTATTTTATTTCTACCTAGTAGCGCTTCTATAGCTTCCCTGCGCAGTTAATCTCGGATTGCGGTTCGAATTAGACTAGGAATTTTTAGTCCGAACTCTGCTATCTTATTAGGGTCTAGCAGCTCCTATCTACGTCCTATTACCTATAGACGGATAGCAGTATAGAGCGTACTAACTAAAAGGTATAGGCTATCCTCTGCTATATAGTAGCCTTTTTTTAGTTAGATTAGCTAGATTACCTCCCTGCTTGCTAGCTTATATTAAATAACTATAAGTTATTAGTTACTAGGCTTAGCCCTAATCGCCTCTTATATAGGTTTAATATTCCCTTAATTAAGATCGGGCAGTCCTTATTAGCTTCCTCTGCCTCGCCTAAGGGGCGTGCTATTGCCTTTTTCTAGCACTTTAAGAAGGGGATAGACCTAGTATAGGCTAGTATTACGTAGGCATAGTAGTAGTAGCAGGACTCTTCTAATACTATGCGTTATTTAGCTAAGAGGTTCTAGGTTAGTAATCTTATTTAGCTAGATATACGCTATATTCGCTTTAACTATCCCTCTAGGAAGCTTAACTATCTCTAGGCTAAATACTATATTATTACTATCTTATCCCCTTTAACTATTATGCTTAATATACTATAGGGTATTTACCCTACTTTTTATATTAACTTGCTCGAATACGCTGCGTTAGACCTATTACCCTTATAGTTATATACTAACTCCTAGCTAGACCCTGCTTTTTATTTATCTAATAATAACCTATCCCTTAATAAGTAGGAGGTTAAGGAAATACTCGCTACTAAGAATACTCGGGGTTAGCGACTAGCAAATTTACCCCTGCGCTCTTCCGTTCTTATTAAGTAGCATAGCTATATAAAGCCTACCTAGGAGCCTCTAGAGAGTATGCAGGATTATAAGGTATTATTATAATTCGAGGCTAAGTTTAGCAACGCGTATATATATAATAGACCCTAGTATATTTAGCTACGTACTCCTATATTATTGCCTCTCCCCTCCCTACTACTTGCCGCTTCCGCTACGTCCTCTTCTCCCCCCTCTCCCCTTTTTACGCCTCCTCTACCTCGTCCTTTTCTAGCTATACTAGCTAACCCCGCGGGTTTAGGTTGCTTATCTAATAAGCGCGGGTTAGTATATTAAGCAAGCTATAGCGGATATAACTGCGCGTAGTACTAGTAGTAGTAATAGTAGTATATTAGGGGGTAGGGAATAGCTGCGTTAAGGAATTAGCCGAGGAGGATAGTATAAACTTAGACTTAGCTAATACTAGCAGAGATAATACGGCTATAAGCCCTTATAGGGCGGCGAGTATTACAGTATTAGCTTAGCGTATATTAGCCTACTACTACTCCTAGTTTTCTAGGATTGCCTATTAGATATCCGCCTAATAGCAGAGGGCCTCTTCCTACTAAGTAGTAAAGCTATTTAGCCCGTAGGCAATTAAACCCTACTACTACTACTACTACTAATATATCGCCGCTATAGCTAGGTTTATTCCGCGCTAGGGGGTAGTAGGGTAGGCGGGTATTATAATAGCAGTAGAGGCTAGGACTAGTATATTACTATTATTATTATTATTATTGCTAGGCGAGGCTAGGGGAGTAAACGCGTCTTAAGTCGGCTAAGGGGCGAGATAGGCTACGGCTAGTATATTTTGCAGCCTCTCTACGCAAGCCTAGTATGCTAGCGTTAGGACGGCACGCCGCCTAGGGGTATTACTACTGCGAACTCGAGCTAGGACTAAAATAGCTTAGCCCGCCTGCAATATCTCCTATAGGTTACGAACTAGCCGCTGCAGATATGCGTTAGCAGTAAAGAGGTGCCTTTCCTATAGGTACTATCTTCGCTGCTAATAGCACGTCGTATAGGCGGCTCCCCGCTTGCGCACGTATTCGGCCTCGCTATTATTATATAAGTCCCCTATACAGGGGGTATATAGATAAGCTACCTCCTTAGGGCTAGTATTATCCTCGTTATCTAAATCCCTCTCTATAATAAAAGTCCCTATCGCCTGAGTAGGTATTCGACTAGGGGTTATTAATATTATTCTTCTCCTAGGCTAGGTACGGGTTATTATAAGTAAGTCTTTAATTTATATGCTTTTAGTTATACTCTATATCTATTATAGTATATAGTTATTATAAAGTTATAGGGGGTACGCGTCCGTATTATCTTATTTTAATCCCTAGGTTATAGTAGGTCGGGGCGATATATAGATTTTATTTTTTCCGTCCCTTTATATTAGGCGGGGTAACCGTAGCCGGGAGGGTATATAAAGGATCCAGGCTTTGCCCGGATCTTATTATACTACGCGAGGATAACTTATCTACGCGTACGGGCCGCGCGCATATAGCCCTACCCCCCTACTATATATTATATCTTTCCTTTCTTTTTCTTTATCTTTATTATTACTATTTAGGTCGCTATTCTGCAGCAGCACTAGGCCAGACCCTTATACTTATATCTATTTCTTTTTCTTTTTCTATTAAAGAAGAAGATAAAATATATATAAAGTCTTAAAAGTATCTAGGTTAAACTAGAAGTAATATATAATTATTCTAAACTCTATATAATCCGAATATATAGCCGCCCCTTTTCTCCTTTAAACTATTATTACTATAATCTTAGTATAAACTTATTATAATATTATATACTTATTATACTAAGTTTAGGAGTAATCCTCTTCCCCTTCTATACTCCCCCTATTATACTCCTATCTCCTATCTAAAGGGGCATAATACTTATACGGAAAGGGGTAATATATACTATAACGGGGATAATATAGAATATCTAGCAGAAAGGGGTTTACGTATATTATAACTATAACTATCGCCAAGTTAGTTATAAGAAAGGGGCTTATGCGAAAACAAGTTATTCCGCCTTCTATAGTTGCGTCCCTAATTCTAACAAATATATACTAGCTATACTTATTTTAGTCTTATTAGGATGCAAACTAATAATACGATTATTCTTAGCACTAATTCTTTCTATAAGCAAAAAGAGGCTAAGCTAAATTCCGCCTAAATTTGCTTAAAACCCTAAGTAAACTTAACCCTAGGCAGCGTAATAAATTTTAATAGTTCGCAGTTATATTTTATATCGAATTTGCTAGCAATTTAATAAAAAGGCTAAGCTACTAAGATTAAAGTTATTAATTATTCCTAGCCTGATTTTGCTTAATACTACCTTAAATAATATGCGCAAGGAGGCTATATTACGTCTATTTACTAACTAAAGGCTGCGTTCGACCTATTTATTACTGCCTAGCAATACTAACCTACTATAGAAGACTACTAGAGGATTAATAAGCGGCTATAATAGCAAAAAGATAATTAGTAGCGTAGATTAATATATATCCCCCTTAACCTTTTAGCACTTAAATTATTTATTTTTATAGATAGATTACTTATAAATAATAACGACTTATCCTTATAGATTAGATATATTATTATCCTAGGCAATAAAAATAGGATAGCAAATAAGTTTATTAAAAAAGGAAACGTTATTTATTAGAGTTCTACGAAATATAAGAGGATTACCTAGAGTATTCTTGCCTTAGAAATATATAGTATATTATTAGGATTTAATATTAGAATCTCCCTAGCAATAATACTAAATCGCATTATAGCTAAGCTAGAATTAGCCCGAGTCCCTATTATATTATATACGGATTCGTTCTCGCTCTATAAGTACTTTATTAAGCTTAGAATAATAAAAGAAAAATAACTTATAATCGATATTATATCTATCTAAGAGTTATATAAGGGGCGAGAAATTAATAAGATCTAATAAATTATAGGAAAGAATAATCCCGCAGATACTATAATAAAAGCAACCCTAAATAAAACGCTAAAACGTCTTATTAATATAAATAAGGCTACTATCTTGCTAGAGGGATTCGTAATAAGGAAGGAGATAAACTAGTATAATATTAAATCGAATCTAAATAAAATTCGATTCGATAAAGAAAGAACTACTAGTATATATTCGTTAGAATTAGGGATATAATTATAGAATACGGAATAACCTGTTTCCGTATAAGCCCCTTTTTATAACTAACTTAGCAATTATTATAGTTATAATATACGTAAACCCTTTTCTGCTAGATATTTAATATTATCCCTATTATAGTATATATTACTCCTTTCTATATAAGTATTATGCCCCTTTAGACAGGAGATAGGAGTATAATAAGAGCAGTATAAAAGAGGAAGTAGATTACCCCTAAACTTAGCACGATAAGTATATAATATCGTAATAAGTTTATACTAAGATCGTAGTAATAACGGTTTAAAGGAGAAAAAGGGCGGCTATATATTCGGATTATACGGAGTTTAGGATAATTATATATTACCCCTAGTTTAACCTAGATGCCTTTAAGACTTTATATATATTTTATCTTCCTCTCTAATAGAGGAAGAAAGAGAGATAGATATAAGCAGATATTAATAAATTAAGGACCCGAGCTAACTTAAGCAGAGTCCTTTCTTATATTATACTAATATATATTAATGCCCTACCTATAGCGATTGTTATAGTTATAATGCACGTAAACCCCTTTCTGCTAGATATTTAATATTATCCCTATTATAGTGCATATTACTCCTTTCCGCATAAGTATTATACCCTTTTAGATAGGAAATAGGAGTATAATAGGGGCAGTATAGAAGGGGAAGTAGATTACCCCTAAACTTAGCACGATAAGCATACGATATTATAATAAGTTTATACTAAGATTATAGTAATAACGGTTTAAAGGAGAAAGGGGGCGGCTATATATTTAGATTATACGGAGTTTAGGATAATTATATATTACCCCTAGTTTAACCTAGATGCCTTTAAGACTTTATATATATTTCGTCTTCCTCTCTAATAGAGGAAGAAAGAGAGATAGATATAAGCAGATATTAATAGATTAAGGACCCGAGCTAACTTAAGCAGAGTCCTCTCTTATATTATACTAATATATGTTAATGCCCTACCTATAAGGAGTATATAAATTTAGCTCGGGCTACTATATAAGCCTATTAGGAATATAGAATAAAAAAATAATCCTAGAAAGTAGCTTAGCGGCTAGGGCAAAAAGTAGCAGATAGCTAAGGGAAAAAAAAATTTAAATAATTATAGCTAGGCAAAAAATTTAAATAGATTTAGTTAGGCAGATAATTTTTATTTACTAGTTTGCCTAGGCTAAATTAATAAAAAAGATTCTTACTTCCTAAATATAATAAGTATAGTTTTATTCTAAAAATAATTATATATTTATATAAAAGTATTTAGGATATAAAAATATAATCCTTTTAAAATAAAAAGAAAATAAGTATAGTATAAAGGCAATATCTATCCGATTTTAGGTTAGTATTAAAATAAAGTATTCTAAAAGTCGTAAAGAGTAAAAATAAAAGTAAAAGAATAATTAAAAAGGTTTCCCTAGAAAAAGAAATAAATCCCTTTAAGTATTTTTATTATTATCCTAAATATTCTAGGTATAAGTTAAAGTCCTTAAGAGATTTAAACTATAGGCTATAAGAGTCCGTTCCTTCTTAAGGATCTTATTATTATTCGAGGTCGATTTAGTCTTCTAAGCAGCTATTATACTATCTAGTACTATAAGAGATTAAAACCGCGAACTCTAGGAGTCCGTTCCTTTCTAGGGTAAAGGTTATTTTCTAGCTTAAGTCTAGGTATTTATTTCCTAGCTAATCTATATTTTATCGGATATAGGACTCGTATTAATAGTGTTAGTAAGGTATGCATATATGTGTAGAAGATAGATATTTAATTAGTTATAACGTCTGTGTCTTATAAAGAAAGGGTAGAAATACCCTGCCTATAAATATATAATTCCTATCTTTGTTTTTCCTTCTTTTTCCTCTTAATTATCCCTTATATATATATATCCATCGTGTATATATTATTCCTATACTAGCAGAATAATAACATTTGCCACAGCGACAATAAAACGCTCGCTATAATCTCTATTGCGACTATAAGTTTTTATACCTAGCTTCCCCTCCTCTCCCTCTTATTCGGCATAGCGCTATCTGCAGCGCCCCTAGATAGGGCCCCTAGCAATACTATTAGGGTCCTAATAGTAATTAATAGGGGTCTTAAGGGGATTGCGCAGTTATAATAGCACTTATATACGGGTGCTAGCTAATTTAATATTATTAATGCACCTAATAAGGACCCGTTTGTAGAAACGCTATAAGCGCTAATTAATCCTATTATAAAAAACGCTTTTAATAGTCTTACTAGGGTAGTCTTATATAAAAATTTCAGGGCTATATAGGCTATTATAGATATAATATAGAAGAAGCTTTAGAAACGCGCCCTTGCTATAACTAAAATAGATAAGACTTCCCTTCCTGCTACTATTATACGCGTAATCTAGAAATCTATCGAGTCGGCTATATAGAAGGCTTTATAACCCTATGCGTCCGGGTCGAAACTATCCTAGGCTGCTATACTCGCTGCCCCTATTACTGCGCTAACTTTAGGACTACTTCTCTTCTAACTAGTACTAGCTCGATAGGAACGCAAGATGCTTATCTTAGTTTAGGGCGTCCTAGTCGTTAAGGGGATACCCTTCCTTACTCCTATTAAAGTTATTACTAAAGCTAATTCTGCTATAGAAGACCCTGCTATAGTTACTACTAAGCGCTTACTAAGCAGCGATATTATACTTACCTTTAACCCTAATAAGATATTATACGCTTATCTTAAAGGATAGATTTAGGCAGCCTTTAGCGAGGAAGTAGTGCTTACCTAATACTCGTACGTGTAACGGCCTTAAAATAACAAGTAAATGTATTATAGGCACTATAAATAAAGATTCTAAGATAAAGAGAAAAGAGAAAAGGGGCACAAAGCTGTACGCACGAAGAAAGACTATATACACTGCTATACATAATCCAGGGTCTATTAGGGTTATAATTAAATAGTTAGTGCCCTTATAACTAGTCTTATAGATACGTAGCCTAAGAGTTAGTATGTGTATGTATAGCGTAGCGCGTAACACTACCCCCTAACTAAGGCCTTAATATGCCTATTAAGGCGGATATCTGCGGACTCGTAAGCTATTGCTAGCGGCGGCGGCACGGTTATTATCGTCGTCGTCGTTATATAGTTTATCTACTACGGCAGCTTCGATCTACTTAGTTAGGTTAATAGGGGGTCTAGGTATATTAACGTAATATTTATAGTATTCCTTTAACGTAATAAGCGTGTTTTTAAAATTCCTAGCAGGATACTATATAGCGTTAGGATTATAGCCTTGCTACTATACCTAATATTCTAGACGCTTATTCCGTCCTATAATATAAGAATAGAGGACGTAATTAACTTCCTACTCGGGCATACTATAGATTTCTTTAGGTTTAGGAGCAGGGACTATTTAATCGGGCATTAAGTTATCTAGGGCTTTACGTAAGCAGTTAGCGTAGAATAAATTAGTTATCTTATAGCTATCTAGTAAGTCGAGTATATAGCTAAAACCTTTCTTAGCTATAATTATAAACGGACTAGACTACTAAGTATCGAGATAAGTTATTAGGGCGATCGTGCTAAATCCCTTCTATTATAGGAAGACCTTATCGCTAATAGTAAAGTCTATAAGGTATCTCTTCTTATTAGCTTATTACTTCTACTATTCTTAGGCTCGAGCTATAGCGTTGCGAGCCTATTATTATACCTTCTATACGCAGGCAATAAGGCGGGAAGCAATATAGGCAGGGTCTATAGAGTTATCTAGGGTCGAGGAACTACTTAATCGAGGCAGAGAGAAAAGGTTCCTAACTTCTATTCTAAGTGCTACTATTAAGGGGGCTATACTAATTAAGGCGTGCTAGGATAAGTTATACGCAAAGTCTAGCACTAGCAGATAATTGCTCTAATTATCTTAATGCTTATTAATATAAAAGTATAGCCTCTAATCTAAATACTAATTTATAACCTCGATACTGCCCTATATCTGCGGGTAGAGGGCGCTACTATAATAATGCTTTATACTAGTAAGGTAGTTAATCTCCTTTAGGAATAACGAGATAAAAGGGCTAGTATTATCTATAATCTAAGTAGTTAGCAGGCTAAAGAAGCAGTATAAATACTAAAAGTAATAGCTAGCAAGGGTCTCTAAGGTATTATTCTTCTTTCTAAGCAACGTAGTAATAATCCGGCTAAGCTTGCAGATAAAGGTCTAAACGTAGTTATAGCCGTAGCGATCTATAGGCATAGTTTTCCTATTATAAGCAACGTATTCCTAAATAGCAGTTAGTACTAGCAGAGGGTAGAGGAGTCTAGAAGTCTTATTACGCGGGGTTTTATTTCTATAATAGTTATAGTAGTTACGGATATACTTTTAGACGTCCTGCTTTATTTAGGGCTAGTAGTAGTCCTATTATAGTATTTTAATCGTCTTATTTTATCCTCTATAAGCAAAGATTAGAGGTTTATAGGCTTTGCAAATTAGGGCCGTATAGAGGAATAGTCGTCTATTAGTAGTCTATTCCGGGACGATTAAATACTTACTATAGTAGCCGAGTTTCTAAACCGCGTTTTCTTCCTAGATAAGCGTAGCAAGGTTAGCACTATAAGGGGTCGCAGTATTAGGTATACGAATTAGGGCGATTATAGAGGTAACTTCTAGGAGGTCGAAACTAAGAGACTCTAGCTTAATTAATTAGTTTATCTATTTTTCTTTCTTTCTCGCTTTAACTATAGGGAGTTCGACTATTTTATGCGAGAGAGTATTAGCGGCTATATTTAGTTAGCCCGGGCAATAGAGGAAACAGATATTAAATTAAGCTAGGAAGTCGGACTAATAGACTTATTAGATTAAGAGTAGCCTTTTTATCGAGAAGTATATTAGGGCCTTATAGTCCGTAACGACGTCGAACTTCTAACCGAGGAGTTCTAAGTAGAAGTGCTCGAGGCTCTATATAATAGCAAGGAGCTTACGATTTTAGATTAAGTAGGCGCGTTTAGTAGGGGATATAGTTTTAAAAAAGAAGCTAGTAGGCTTCTAGGTCGAGTCGGTCTGCTATTACTATAGAATACTAGTAGTCGCGTTATAGAAGGCGTTAGTCTTAAGTCGGGTTAGCAGTTTAGAGCGAAAAAAGGCAAGAATAGGAGCTTTAGTTATAAGCTTCTTTATTTAATTAAATGCTTTGCGCTATTCTAGTCCGAGTTTAAAGGGTATATCCTTCTTAAGTAGTTAGTTTAGGGGTTTAGCTGCCGCGCTAGCGTAGTAGTAGAAGATCCGGATAAAGTTGCAGAGACCTATAAAAGAGCGTATAGCTTTATAGTCTCTAAAGTCTTCGAACTTCTAATCCGTAATCGCCTGCACCTTGCAGGGGTTAATACTAAGTCCTATACTAGCGTATAGCATTACGCTAAGGTAGTTAACCTTAGTAATATTAAACTAGGACTTCTTAATATTACCTTATAGATTAGCCTAATAAAGGCGCTAAATAACTTTATAGTATTTAATTTAATAGTCTTCCTTATTATTATTATCTATATAAATTAGGACGTTATTTATATATATACTAGTATATCGATTAAGGAGGTTATAGAGCTAGGCATTAATAAAGTTCTAGAACTAAGCAGGGCCGACCTTTAATCCGAACAGGAGGACTAACTAACGGAATATACTAAACCTAGTACGGAACGCTATTAGGTATTTAGAGGCCGGGTTAAGATAGAGATAGTAGAACGCTTAGATAACGTCGATCTTTAAGAAGCGTTTTGCAGATTAGCAGTTAAAGGCAGTACTATTAAGTAAGGGGGCAGGCGAGATACGACTCTTTAAGTAGTCGTTTATCTAATAGTAGTCGATATAGAAGCGCCGGGCTATAGAGTACGGCTTTAGCGCAAATAGGATAGAGGCGGTATACAGGCTAGCGTTAAGTTTAATAAACCCTATCTTAAGCAAGTAGTCTATAGTCTTTTTCTCTAATAGCAAGTATTTAATTAGAGTGCAATAAGATAAGGGACTAGCTAGAGAAAGGGGTTTCTTAAGTTTAAGCGTAATATCGTAACTAGGACGGGGGCTTATAAGGGTATATGCTTCCTTCTTACTAAAAAAGCCTTTTATATACGCAAGGGGCTATAGGATTAGGCTGCGGATTAGGGCAATATAATTAGGGTCCTCTCTAGCTAGGAACGGGATCTCTTAGCCTTAGTACGTATAGCTCGCGGGGCTAAGCTTTGCGATTAATATCTTAGGTAGGTTAGGGTCGTCTTTTAGGGGTACGGGCTAAGTTAGCATTAAGGGAGTTAGTTCCTTTTATTGTGCCTATTAGGGGTCCTCTTAGACTGCTTAGATTAATTAGTTTTAGCAATCCTAGTTGTCTTCCTAGGAGTCGGTCGGGTTAGGGGTCTAGGACAGGGTCTAAGCTGGCTTCTTTTTCTTTGCGGGCTATACGAAGTCGTCGTTCCTCTACAAGCGTTAGAGGATCTTATATTTCTTTTCGTCCGCCTTAATTAATTAATTCTAACGTTCCGCGTTAGCCTAAATAGTCGGGTTAATATATCTATTAAGTAAAGGCGTTTTAGGCAAAAGGATCGAGAAGGAGTACTTAGCAAGGGCGGGGAGGTTATTAGGCTAGATAAGCTTCTAAGCAGTATAGTCGAGTAGTAGTTTCTTTTTAGCTAGCTAGTATAGGCCGATAAAGAAATCCTAGGCATAATTAGTAACTTAGAAAGTCTCCTAGGGAAAGGACTAGCTATCGATTATAAGAGTCGTAATTAACTACTTATATACCGGACTAGCTAGGCGGCCTTAGAAATTAACTAAGGGGATAGGGCAAATAGGGACTAGCTTAGCACCGAAGCGTTTAACGGCCTGCTTAGCGAATTAGCGACTAATAAGGAGACGGGTATCTGCTCTAGTATTATAGAGAAACGAGGCTTAAAGAGCAATTCTATTAATTTAAACTTAACTATTAATAGTAAATAACTCTCTAACCTTCTTCTCTATACGTAAGACCTTTAGGACTATTAAGGAGCCTTATAATAGTCCTACTCTTTTCCCGAATCCGAGTCTTTAGAGGCGGTTAGTAGCGGCGTTAGCGTTCTCCTTATACTAGAGATCCGGATATAGTCGGAGCAGTCTTTAGCTATATAGCCCTTCTTTCTATAAATAAAGCACGTACTATTATCCTAGTAGACCTTCTTTTTATCCTCGGAAAGAGCCCTGCCCTTCTCCTTAGATATTATTATCGGGGTCTTCTTAGTTTCTCCTACTAGCTTATCTTTATAGCAGGGAGTATAACTACTTAGTCGCTAGGTCTCTTATTAGGCGGCATCTCTCTTTTAGCAGTAGACCGAGTCCTTAATATAGCTATAAAAGTCTTCGTAGGAGAGGCTATCGTCCTTAGTCTTAGTTAATAGGCTAGAGTCTAGGTTAGTCGGAAAGTAGTCTTAAAGCGTATACTTTATTTAATTAAATAGTATATAGGTCTTAGCGGCTAGGTTATCGAACTCTATAATAAATTCCTAAATCTCCTATTTGCTAGAGATCGAGAAATTTAAATAGTAGAGATGTTTAGCGGCCTTTGCGAACTTATTAGGATTGCTATAGGCAGACTCGAGGTACTAGATTATCTCGGCTAGTCTAGAGAAGGGTCGTTCTATTAAGTCGTACTAGGTCTCGAGGGTCTTACGAGCCTTGCTATTTAGGGAGCGAAATAAGAAGCCTATCCTATCTTTTTTATCCCAAAAGGTAGCCTTATTAGTCCTTATCTTATCTTTTAGGTTAGTTAGAAAGGCGCTAAACTCGCCTTTCTTTCTAGAGAACGTTCTAATATCCTTATAGCGAGTCTTAGCTAAGTTAGAGTAAGCTAGGTTTAGTTGCCTAATAGCAGCAAAGATAGGCTATACGGCCTTTCTAGAGGGGACGAAAGTAGTAGATCGATCCGTAAAGGCTATTAAGGCTTCTCTGTAGCAGGCGGGCTTAGGGGTCTATTAGCTCTGCAAGCTAGTAATCTGCCGCTAAAGAGCCGTTAACTAGGACTATAAGTCCTAGTTAGTCGGGGTTATTAAGGAAAAAGCTATAATTAAATAGTCTTTGCTCTTAATATTATAGTCTTAGTCTTAGGGGTCGTAGTCTAGTTCTCTCGATACTAATCTTGCAGAGCGTCGAGGAAAGGTCTAGTCTTAGCTTCTAGATATATATCGGGAAGCGGGTCTTAGTCTTAGGTCGTATTCCTCGGAGCCTAATTAAATAGTCTATAGGGTCCGGGAGTCTTCTGGGTTTTTACCTGCCTATCTTAGTAATAAAAGGTCGTAGTCTAGTCTTAGGTCGTATTATACGGGTATTTTGCGTCTTTATACGGGACGTAAGGCTAATACGTATTTATAAATCGCTTATTAGCAATATACGATCTTAAAATAGTATAACAGCCTTAAAATAATAAGTAAATATATTATAGGCACTATAAATAAAGATTCTAAGATAAAGAGAAAAGAGAAAAGGGGCATAAAGCTATACGCATAAAGAAAGACTATATATACTGCTACACGTAATCCAGGGTCTATTAGGGTTATAATTAAATAGTTAGTGCCCTTATAACTAGTCTTGTAGATACGTGGCCTGAGAGTTAGTGTATGTGTGTATGGCGTAGCGCGTAACAGTACGCTATAATTGCTAAAGTATTCGTACTCTAGCCGCCCTCTAAGATAGAGATAAGTTGCTTTAGGGTATTAAAGAGGTAAATAAAATCGATATTATTAGAGCTCGGGCTATTAAGCCCTATAAGGGTCCCTAGGGGGTTATGCCTTAAACCTGCCTTATCCTTAGTATTAGTAGTATTGCTAATACTAACTAACTCTATATAAATAGATTAATTATTAATACTAAAATTATTTACTATAAACCCTATAAGGATACTATTTATCCTAAATAATATTATTAATATTTCTAGTTTAGTTATATAGCTAAATACTATAAAGATACCCTATATTATAGGCACTATAGGTCCTCCCTATATAAGGGGGGGGAAACTAACTGCCCTGCTTTTAAGGGTAAACGTTAACGCTACTGCGTCCTATATAAAGGAAACTACGCCTTATAGTCCTGCAACTACAAAGTATCCTACTAGCACTAGGATAGGGCTAGATCTATATACCTTATATAACCCTATTACTTCTAGGACTACTATTAGGACTACTAGCTAAACTATAGCTAACTACTGCTTACTTCCTAATAACTACCCGCTTCCTAGCCTATACTATTTACTAATAAGGACGGTTTTACCTAGGTTTTGCTACGGAAGCAGGCCTACTATAGCTCCCTAGGTAAAACTACTGCTCCTAGGCCTTGCCCTCTACTATTTTATATAGGGCAAAGGGAGGGCCCTCCTTTATATATATAAACGCTATAATCTTTATATATAAATACCTATTCTTAGCTAGGATATAGCGGGAGCCTCTTTCGCTTATAGCCCCTAAATCCTATTAGTTTACTCCCCTTTTATTAGTATTATAATAGGCCCCTTTCTTTATCTATAGGACTAGCTCGACTTAGATACCCCTTGCGTCCTTTTTAGTAATCTTAACGCCTATTACCCTTCTTAGGACCTTTACGAATAATCCTTATTATAGGTCCTTAAGTTCCTCTAGGTAGTAGGATAGCTGCGCCTTAAACTCGTTACTCCCTTATATAAAGTTACTTAGGAAATATATAGCTGCTAATCGAGTATAATTAACTTTATCTAGGTATCCCCTAGCTGCTTCCTAACCTTCCTTAGCCCTAACCTCGACTTTAAGGGTTCTAATTATATACTATAATCCGCCTCCTTTAACCTTAATCCCCCCCTAGATATAGCCTATACTAGGCGTTAGAAGTTATTTAATAGGGACGTCCTCCTAGCTAAAGTATAAAATAGGCTCCTACTTTCCTAAGCGCTTATAGGTTTATTAGATTAAATAAACGCTACTCTAGACTAGCTATACTAGGAACTTAACGCTATAGCGATTATTATAGTCCTATCTCTCCCTTAGCGGATTAGCCCTAGGTTATACCTTTAGTAAATATAAAAGGTTAGTAAGGTAGTATATAATATAAAGCGACCTAGGCAGGCATAGCAAGCAAACCCTAGCCTATTTTAATAGCAGGCCTTAGGATATAAAACTATTATTTAAAAAGCTACTATCTATAAAGCAAAACGCAATAACTAGCGGGATTTTCTCGATAGTATATCTAGTAACCCCTAGACCTTATAGTCTATAACTAAGTAGGCTTGCTTATAAAGCTAGACCCCCTTAGAACTAACCTATATACTTACTTTATAGCGTAATATTTCTAGCAGCCTATAGTTATCTTATAAGGGAAAGACTAAGCTGCTTGCTAATAAGTTCTTTCCCCTAAATTTAATAAACGCACTCCCTTTTTCCCTTAAAAACCCCTTCCTAGCTATTAGCATTGCCTCTAAGGTTAGCGAAATTAAAGTATACTCCGCTTTTTTTAGCATTGCCTCCTAGAAATTAGCTAGTCTTAATAGGATCCTAGTTAGCTTCCTTAAAGGGTGCGGCCTACTATTAGTCTCCTTCCTTACTTTAGTCCTCTGTAGTTATATTATATATAGCTACTTCCCTTCTCGATATAAGGAGTCGAACGTTATAGTGCTTTAGAAGGCAGGCCAGAGCCTAGAAGTCCTATAGACCCTTAGGGGTTATAGACTAATCTTGCTACTAAATATAGTTAGGAAGGTCCTAAAGACTATTTTAGTATAAAAACTATCCCGCGCTTCTAAGGCTGCTATAGTTTTCCCTTTTAGGCAGATAGGCAATAGACCTTGCTATTCTACTAATAGTATACTATTTATACTTACTAAAATAGTACGCGCAGCCTAGGCCTAATAGGGCTTTATATTACTCCTTATGCTTAATATAACTAGCGCCTTCGACTATATATTATATAATAAGCTTATTACTACTCTTAACTTCCTTAGCTTCCCCCCCTAGCTTACTGCGCTTATTTATAGCTACTTTACTAGCCGTAGTTTTAGGCTTAAAGTTAATAGCCGCTTATCTAAACCCTTTGCTATTAAGAGAGGAGTCCCCTAAAGGTCCCTAATATCCCTAATCCTATTTATCTTATATATCTCCTCCCTTTACTGCTAACTCGAATAATAAATCGGAATTATTCCTATTAGGTTTATAGATAATATAAATATTATTAGCACTAGCTATATACTATAATAGGTTTAGGACTAGTTAGTCCGAGTATAGGAGGTCTGCTAGGATTAGGCCTAGAAATATAAAATATTATTTTAACCCCTTAAGAGCGAACTCCTCTACTTTATACGCGCTTGTAAAGCTAATATAAGCTCTCTTACCCTTAACGGCTCTATAGTAGCCCCTATATAAGAGGCTTATATGCTTAGTATTTAAATCTATTAGAAGCTTAAGTAGAAGGCTTACTTATGCTAACTTATATAGAAGCTCTAAAAATAGCAGCTTGTACTAACTAACCTCGCTATATCTATATAGGGTTTCTCTCTTATCCGCGCTTGCGAAATCTATATAAAGGTTATCCGCTTAGCAATCGCTTATACGTCGCCTACTTTGCTCCTATTATAGTCCTATCTAGCCCCCCTTATAGCCCTATTTATAAAGAATTATCTAAGGTCTAATCTAAATACCTTAGGGTTATTACTAGAGCTTATAGGGCTACCCCCTTATACTATATAGAGTCTAAAGCCTTCGTCCCTCTACTCGACCTCTACCTCTCCTACTGCTCTGCCTATACCCTTTAGCTCCTTAAGACTAATAGTATTGCTACTAGTATCTAAGCCGCGTACGCCTAGGTTTCCTAGCGTCTCTAGCCTTATTATAATCGACCCCCTGCCCCCTATATAGCCCTCTAGTTACTAAGGGACTCTATAACGCAATAGGCAGGGTCTCCTAACCCTAGCTTATAGTTATATTAGGACCTATAAGAGCGTTTATAGGCTTAATAGCTCCTCTATTAGGATTCCTAAGAAGGCCGCCTTAAGTATAACGGCTAGTCTTATAGATACGCAACTAATAAACGCCCCTAATTTAAGCTACGCCTTGCCCTTAACTTATATACTGCCCTCCCTAAATTCCTTAGTAGTATCCTAGTATAGCTTTAGTCTAGCAGGATTAAGCTAAACCGTTTTTTCTATATATACTATATCCCTAATATTCTATCCCTATATTACCCCTATAGCACTAGTAAGGATAAAACCGCTAAGCACTTATTCCTTCGCTGCCTTTATATAAGCGCTTAGAGACTCCTGCTCTCCGGACTAGGCCCCCTAAGGGACTAGGCCGACTTTATTCGCCTTTTTAGCTATAAAGTCTCCGCTAGTAAGCTAGCTCTATAGTTTATATAGTTATATTGCCTATATTAGTTTAACCTCGCCCTTATATTATATAAAATAAAAAGTATTACTACTCTTTAGGGGTAGACTGCTTTTTTAATTTACTAACTCTACTCTAAAAGCACTAATAGCTTTACTTACCTCCTAACGCTCCCCTACTATACCTGCCCTAACCCCTACGCCTATAACTATAACCCTATTTAGGGAGTTATCTAGGCCCTTGCCTTATAGTCCCTGCTGCTACTAGGGTCGCGGCTAGGGTCCCTCCTTCTAGACTCTTCTCCCCCCCCTTTCCTGCTATTACCGCCCTCTTTTTTACTAATACCCTCTCCTCCTCTACTACTACCTCTAGCCTCTATCTCTTAGCTAGCACTTTTATAATATTGCTATTATTATTACTATTATAGCCGTAAAGAGCGGCCCCTAATCGCTTAGCCTTTATCTCTCTTTTTGCTTTTAGCAGCGTTAGGGCAGCTTTAGGTATATATATTATTAGCCTGCCCTTAATATTAAGGTTCGTAATATAGGGCTAGATTAGTCTATAGGGGAGGTCCTCTGCCCTCTAGGCCCTAGGGATATATACCTGCTTATTTAGGTTAATACTAAGGAGATTGCTAAGAATCCTACTAAAGCACTAACTATTATATATATAATACGTATTAATACTCTTTTAGTATGCTAATTATTTTTCCTAGATATAAAAAATAGCCTTCTAGTATTAGCGCACTTTACTTAGCTCCTTTAGGATCTCCTAGTATAAGTAGGGCATTAATATATATTAGTATAATATAAGAAAGGACTCTGCTTAAGTTAGCTCGGGTCCTTAATCTATTAATATCTGCTTATATCTATCTCTCTTTCTTCCTCTATTAGAGAGAAAGATAAAATATATATAAAGTCTTAAAGGCATTTAGGTTAAACTAGAAGTAAGATATAATTATCCTAAACTCCGTATAATCTAAATATATAGCCGCCCCCTTTCTCCTTTAAACTATTATTGCTATAATCTTAGTAAAAACTTATTACGATATTATATGCTTATTATGCTAAGTTTAGGGGTAATCCTCTTCCCCTTTTATACTGCCCTTATTATGCTCCTATCTCCTATCTTAAGGGGTATAATACTTATACGGAAAGGGGTAATATATACTATAATATAGGCAATATAGAATATCTAGCAGAAAGGGGTTTATATGCATTATAACTATAACTATTACTAAGTTAGTTATAATAAAGGGGCTTATATAGAAATAGGTTATTCCGTATTCTATAGTTGCGTCCCTAATTCTAATAAATATATACTAGCAGTTCTTTCTTTATTAAATCGAATCTTATTTAGATTCGATCTAATATTATGCTAGTTTATCTCCTTCCTTATTACGAATCCCTCTAGCAAGATAGTAGCCTTATTTATATCTATAAGACGTTCTAGCGTCTTATTTAGGGTTACTTTTATTATAGTATTAGCGGGATTATCTTTTCCCGCAATCTATTAGATTTTATTAATTTCTCGCCCTTTATATAACTCTTAGATAGATATAATATCGATTATAAGTCGTTTTTCTTTTATTATTCTAAGCTTAACGAGGCACTTATAAAGCAAGTACGAATCTATATATAATATAATAGGAACTCGGGCTAATCCTAGCTTAGCTATAATACGATTTAGTATTATTGCTAGGGAGATTTTAATATCGAATCCTAATAATATACTATATATTTCCAAGGCGAGGATACTCTAGGTAATCCTCTTATATTTTATAGAACTCTAATAGATAACGTTTCCTTTTATTATAAACTTATTTACTATCCTATCTTTATTGCCTAGGATAATAATATATCTAATCTATAAGGATAAGTCGTTATTATTTATAAGTAATCTATCTATAAAAATAAATAATTTAAGTACTAAAAGGTTAAGGGGGATATATATTAATCTATACTACTAATTATCCTTTTGCTATTATAGCTGCTTATTAATCCTCTAGTAGTCTTCTATAGTAAGTTATTATTACTAGGTAGTAATAAATAGGTTAAACGCAGCCTCTAGTTAGTAAACGGACGCAATATAGCCTCCTTATATATACTATTCGAGGTAGCATTAAGCAAAATTAGGTTAGGAATAATTAATAACTTTAATCTTAGCAGCCTAGCCTTTTTATCGAATTGCTAGCAAATTCGATATAAGATATAACTACGAACTATTAAAATCCGTTATACTGCCTAGGGTTAAGTTTACTTAGGGTTTTAAGTAAATTCGGGCGGAATTTAGCTTAGCCTCTTCTTGCTTATAGAAAGAATTAGTGCTAAGAATAATCGTATTATTAGTTTATATCCTAATAAGACTAAAATAAGAGCAACTAGAATGCGAAAAGAGAAGGCAGTTATTAAATATAGATAGTTATATATAAAGCTATTAAATATAGTATTCGAAATAAGTCTAAAACTAATAAACTCCGGACTCTATAATACTATATAACGGCTTAATAACTCTAATAATCGTCTAAGGAGGGTACTTATTCTAGAGTTCTTTCGGAAAGCTAGTAAGGATTATTTATTTAAGTATCGATTAGGATTACGGATAAGCCTAGGTAATATTATAAAGGCATAACTTTATCCCCTAAGCAATATACGTTAGAGCTAAAGCTAAAAGCAATTATTAGCTAACCCTTTAGATTATAGGAGATTAGGTTAGGATCTCCTTTTTTCTATTATTATTATATCTTATAATAATTAGTCGTAATTTTTTATATAAGTAATTAGTTATTTTATCCTTAATTTCTCGGATAAGTCTAGCACGAAAAATCCGAACTCCTTTATACTAGGCGGGATCGAACTATTTAAAAGAGAAAATACCTTAGCCTATAAAGTCTATAATCTCCTTTTAGTCTAATACTTTAAACGGGGGTCTAGGGGTTATAGTCCTGCTTTCTACGCAAAAATAAAAAAAGAGCGTAAAGTCGTCCTATTCTTTCTTAGATATAAATTAGGTTAAGGTCTTTAATAACTATAGTAGGTAAACCTCTAAACGCTATAAGAACTAGGTCTATTTTCAGGCAGATTTTAAATCGTTTTTATCCTATTCCTAGGCAGCCTATAGTTAGGGATTATTTAAAAAGTAAGGCTGTATATATATTAACTAAAAGACCTAGAGACTAGTTAAGGACTAGATTATAATATTATAGCTATCGATAGCCTCGAGGGTAAAAAGACTAGTCTAGCCGTCCTTTTCTCTCTAAACTTTAACCTAGCTTTATAATAGGAGTTAAAAGAGCGTTATTATATTAGGGCTATTCCTAGTAGATAGCGCCTCTTTTAGTTATTAAAATACTATAATTTCTTAAAGACTTGTTATTGCTTTCTAAATAGCTTTAGCCTATTCTCGAGTAGTTTTCGATAGGGGAGAATCCTAAGTAATCTATAAATATATACTAAAAATAAGGAGAGTTAGAACTAATCTATCCGGGCTAGCAGTATTATTTATAGCTTTAACTGCTATTTAGAGAATAGAATCTCGTCCTATTATTACTCTAATTTTAGTGCTAAGGATCTTATATACCTAGTAGAGGGGGGCATAGTATCTTTTAACTTTCCCTACGGACTAATACGCTTCTACTAGTACTTGCTAGCAGGTAATTCCTATTTATCTAGATTCGTTCTAGAATTCCTTAGATAAAAAATTCGTGCTTATATTATATTAGAGCGAATCTAGGGGTCCTAAGTACGTATCGATTTATATTATTCTTAAAGCTTCCTAGGTATCCTTAGTAGATATCGAACGCAGGAATCGGGCGGCCTAAAAAGATATTATAGCGTCGATAACGTAAAGAACTAGCTTTCTACTTAGGTATATAACGTCTATAATAATCTCGAAATTAAATTCTTTATTATTATAAAGCGTAAACTTAAATTAGCTAGGTGCCTTGCTATATAACTAATAATATTAGCAGAACTTCGAAATGCTTTTAAGAGTAGTTATTAGTATTTTATATCTAGCTCTAGATAGAAGTTAGTATAATTATTATGCTATAGGGTATCTAAATTAGTAGTAGATTGTTCTAATTTTGGATTTAGTTAGGAATAAAATCGCGGCATCTTTAAGTTAAAGGAAGAACTAAGGGTGCCCCTATTTGCGAATAACTAGCAGTACTTTATCCTAGCTAATAAGCTTATTTATTATATTCTAGAAGAAAATCTTTAAGCGATTTATATCTGCTAAAAAAAGAAGAAAAAGGGTAGGCGAAGTAAAAACGTAAAAAGTAATATTTCTAAACGGAGTTTTAATAGTTATATTACTAAGTATAAGTATACTTTATCCTTTGCTAAATTTAATAGAATTAGTACTAGTAGATGCTTCGTTAACTATAAGATATAGTATTATTTTCTATAGGGCTTTAACCTAATTTCGTCTAGTAGTTAAAATCTATATAGCACTAGTATCGATTATAATTCCCTAAAAAGACTATTAGGAATATCGATCTTTAAAAAGAAATTGCAAAGCTAGTATAGGTTCTATTACGTTTAATTTCGGGTTATATCTAGTAAAAAGGTATATAAATACTAATATAGAAAGGAACTAAGAGGCTTTTTATTGCCTTAAAATATCCTTAGGGTTATTATTAATTATATACTATTCTTTATTATATAATTTAAGTCTTTTAAATACTGTAATATAGGCCGTAAAGTCCTAAGGGCTATTATCTAAAAATTCGCAATATACTATATACGAGTTCTTTGCCTGCTTTTATTTTTTAAGCGGATATTTAGTCGACTAGCAACTAACCTTGCTATATATAAAATACTTTCGAGTTTAATTCTTATTTAGTTTAAAATCGGATTAAACTTAGGTTATTCCTAATATCTATAGTCTAGATAATAAATTACGCTCTATTATAATATCTATTTGGCTTTATTATTTATAATCGATATTTCTAGTACGGATTGCAAATCTACTTATAAGTTCTTAGTATCCTTAGCTAGTCGGAATAACGCAAACTTAAGTTCTAGTACTCCTTAGCATATATTAATAATTATTATACGCAAGGGAGTATCTCTTTTATATCTCTTTTCGAGGGCTTATTAATATAACTCTAGTTTATTAAATAGTTTCTAGAGAACCTTATATAAGGATAGTTCTAAATTCGCCCTATAAATAGATTAAAATAAGGTTAATATCTAGTCGGTAAAGTAGTATACGTAATTAATATCCGACTCGAAGTATTTCTTAAGTTAGTTATATTACGTCTTAAAAGTATTATACTACTTAATATAATCTATAAAGTACTATTATACGCGACTAGTCTAAATATTAGGGAAAATTAAATAAAAGTATCTAAGGGCAATCTTTAATAAAAAATAAATATTAAAAAACAAATAGATAATATTATTAAGCAAATTATATAGTTTCCCTATAAAGTTTTTTATCTTATCCTAGACTTTAGTAAATTTAGTCGTAATATTATTATTAATAGGCAAGTTAGGAGTCGATTTTAGGGGTAACTTAATATAAAATTTAAACGGGATTATTTTAGGGTTTTCCCGAATTTAGATCGAATTTAAAGCGATTTATTATAGAGTTCTTATATTATTCTAGTTATATTCCGGAAGGGTTATATCCTATATAAGTAGATTTTAGAATTAATATAATATTAAGTATTAAGTTCGTCCTTAGGGAATATCTTTATCTATTATAGGTTTTATAAATAGAGTTATTTAGGGGTTTATTTAGGGGATAAGTAAAGGTTCTCTTTAATATAGTAGTAAAGGGTTCTAAATTAATAGCGTTCGCCCTCTAGTTAGTAATTAGAATAGATTCGAATTTAAGGAGTTTCTAGTTAGAGGTTATTATATCCCCTATAGAAGGGTATAGTAAGGCAGTTAGGTGCCTTTTTCGAATTACGCCTATTAATATATTAAGAGTAGCTATTGCTCGAGTTATTCCTAGTTTAGGATCTATATAAAAAGGGGTCCTATTCTTATATTTCTAGGTCCTAGAAAGAATCCTCTGCTTCTAAGGAAACTTTTTAGCAATTTTATTACTCTAGAATCTGCTAATTCCTAGATATTTTTATCCTAGCCTTTAAAAGTATCCTGAAAATCCTTAAGGAGAAAAGTGCTAGAGCTCCTAGATAATTTTATAAAATATAAGATTTAGAGTTCGATATTAGTTAGATCTTAGTATAAATTCGGGATAGGTTTATCCTAGTTTTTAATTTATTTAATTAAGGTATTTTTTATTTTTCTTATAAGATTTTAGAGGTTAATCTATATAATCTCCTAAGCAAATTTAGTATTCTAGGGTTATTAGTAATTACCTTTTATAGTAATTTCTGCTAATATCTTAGTTATTATTAACGAAAATTTATATCGATTTTATAAGTATTTTTATTTAGTATCGAGATAGGTTTCTAAGGGATTAAAACCGCAGGCTATAGGAGTCCGTTCCTCCTTAGTTTCGATATTGCTCCTCTAAATAGTCGATATAGCAGCAAGTTCCTAGATAGTTAAAACTATAAACTCTAGGAGTCTATTCGTATCTAAGAGATCTATTAGCTTTTTTAGCTAAGAAATAAGCAACCTAGTCTAGCTAATCTATATATTATTAGATATAAGACTTATATTAATAGCTAATAGTAATATTAATTAGTATAGGTAGGGTATTAATATATATTAGTATAATATAAGAGAGGACTTTACTTAAGTTAGCTTAGGTCCTTAGTCTATTAATATCTGCTTATATTTATCTTTTTTTCTTTCTCTATTAGAGAGGAAAATAAAATATATATAAAGTCTTAAAGGCATCTAGGTTAAACTAGAGGTAATATATAATTATCCTAAACTCCGTATAATCTAAATATATAGCCGCCCCCTTTCTCCTTTAAACTATTATTACTATAATCTTAGTATAAACTTATTATAATATTATATGCTTATTATACTAAGTTTAGGGGTAATCCTCTTCCCTTTTTATACTGCCCTTATTATGCTCCTATCTCCTATTTTAAGGGGCATAATACTTATGCGGAAAGGGGTAATATGCACTATAACGTAGGCAATATAGAATATCTAGCAGAAAGGGGTTTATATATATTGTAACTATAACTATTGCCGAGTTAGTTATAATAAAAGGGCTTATACGGAAACAAGTTATTCCGTATTTCGTAGTTGCGTCCCTAATTCTAATAAACACACACCTAGCCTATAGCCTTTATAAGGCCCTCTAGTACTTAGACTAGGCTTATAATTATTATTATTATTATTAGCAGGTTCTTTATTACTATTAGTATAGGCAGGACTACTATAAGCGTAGCTAGGGCTAGGGCAGGCGTAACTAGGACTAGGGGGATTATAACTAGGGGGACTATAGCTTATACTATAAAACCCCTAGACTCCTTACTCTAGTGCTAGTTTTACGCCTCTTATAGCTCTTAACTAAGTTAACGCTACTATTACTATTAGATTAAACTCCTACTCTCTAAACTCAGGACTCTAGGGTATACTTACTTTTATTATATTAGTTATTCCTCCCTTAATAATAAATTTAATAGCTGCTTATCCTTTCTCTATAATAGCAAAGTCTATAACTATAAGTAGGGTATTAATATATATTAGTATAATACAAGAGAGGACTCTGCTTAAGTTAGCTCGGGTCCTTAATCTATTAATATCTGCTTTTTTTCTCTCTCTTCTCTTCTTTAAGGGAAGATAGCAGAGTTTATATATATATTTCCCTAATCCTAATCCTCTTCTTCTGCTTTATTTTCCTAATCTCCCTGTAATCCGCTTCTAATCTTAGACTAAGTTCGATCTAATTATACTACGAGCACTGCCTAAATATAGCCCTATTATATAATTAAATGCCTCGTCTATGCATACCTATCCCTAGTTATTTCTTTTAGGGGCAAATACGCATTAAAACGCGTAGACGATTCGTATTATATATAGTTGTATTTATATAATTAAGCAAATTATATAGTTTTCCTATAAAATTCTTTATTTTATCCTAGACTTTAGTAAATTTAGTTATAATATTATTATTAATAGGCAAGTTAGGAGTTAATTTTAGGGGTAACTTAATATAAAATTTAAAAGGGATCGATTTAGGCTTTTCCTAAAGTTAAATTAAACTTAACGCAATTTCTTATAGAGTTCTTATATTATTCTAGTTATATTCTAGAAAAGCTATATCCTATATAAGTAGGTTTTAGAATTAATATAATATTAGATATTAAGTTCGTCCCTAGGGAATATTTTTATCTATTATAGGTTTTATAGATAGAGTTATTTAAGGGTTCGTTTAGGGGATAGGTAAAGGTTCTCTTTAACGCAGTAGTAAAGGGTTCTAAATTAGTAGCGTTTACCCTCTAGTTAGCAATTAGGATAGATTTAAATTTAGGGAGTTTCTAGTTAAAAGTTATTATATCCCCTATAGAAAAGCATAGTAAGGCAGTTAAGTGCTTTTTTCGAATTACGCCTATTAATATATTAAAAGCGGCTATTGCTCGAGCTATTCCTAGTTTAGGATCTATATAAAAAGGGGTCCTATTCTTATATTTCTAGGTCCTAGAAAGAATCCTCTGCCTCTAAGGAAACTTTTTAGTAATTTCGTTACTCTAGGATCTGCTAATTCCTAGATTATATAAATATAACTATACACGATACGAATCGTCTATACGTCTTAACGCGTATCTGCCCCTAAAGGAAAAGACTAGGAATAAGTACGCATAGACGAAGCATTTATTTATTTATTAATTATACGCTAGGGGCTGTAAAAGGCATCTAGAACCTCTATATAAATCGAGTAGGAAAAACCCCCCTAAGGGGGAAAACCCCCTAGCAAAAGAGCAAAAAAAAAGCCTCGCGCCCCTAGGGGTCGCGAGGCGGGGAACTTAGTAGTATAGTAAAGTACGGGGCGGCTGCCTGCTAGGGTAGTCTTAGAAAAATAAAGGAGATAAGGGAAGATAAGAAAAGGGGATAATAACTTAGCGCGGAAGGTAAAAAAGGGGGAGGGGAGGGCAGTAAGGGCAGAGGGGTACTAGAATTAGAATAATAGTAAATTCGCTCTAGGGGGGGTATATAAACCTCTTTTTCCTCCTTTTCCCTTTCTCCTTTTTTCTTCTTTTTTTATTATTTCGAGAGGTAAGGGCCCCTCGACTCGAAAAGTCGGCCTGCTATTAAGTCGACTAATATAATTATATAGGGCAGTATGCTAATATATAACCCTATAGGTAACTAAGCAATAGTAAAATAATAATAATAATAGTAACTTAGCGAAAAATAGTAGCCTTACCCCTTACTATAATCCCTACTCGACTAATACTAGTAGTAGTTAAGCCTAATAGACTATAGGCAGTGCCCTATAGGGCATATATTAATAGGCTTATTAAAAAAGGCTAGGTTTGCTAGGATTAAACTAGTAAGTACGCCTAGGGGTTATATAGTAGAAGCGAAAATTAACTAGTAGTAGGCACTTGCTTAGCTAGTTATTATTATTACGCAACCTTATAGCAAAAATACTAAATAGTAAGTTAGGAGCAGGAGGCTTATAGGGGAGGAGAGAGGCTAATAAGAATAAGTAATAGACTTTACTATTATAAAAAAGGGGTAAGTAGCTATTAAATTTATTATTAGAGGAGGAACTACTAACGTAGTAAAAGTAAGTACGCCCTAGGGTCCTAAGCTAGGAGAGTAGGAGTTTAGTCTAATAGTAATAGTAGCGTTAACTTAGTTAGGAGCTATAAGAGGCGTAGAACTAGCACTAGAGTAGGGAGTCTAGGGGCTTTATAGCGCAAGCCGCGGTTCCCCTAGTTATACTCCCCCTAGTCCTAGTTACGCCTGCCCTAGCCCTAGCTACGCTTATAGTAGTCCCGCCTATACTAATAGCAATAAAGAACTTGCTAATAATAATAATAATAATTATAAGTCTAGTCTAGGTGCTAGAGGGCCTTATAGAGGCTATAGGCTAGGAGATTCTTAGTAAGCTAAGGGAGATACACTAATACTAGGAGGGAATCTTTTATATCTAGGAAAAATAGTTAGTATACTAGGGTAGTATTAATACGCATTATATATATAATAGTTAGCGCCTTAGCAGGATCCTTAGCAACCTTTTTAGTATCGACCTAAATAAGCAGATATATATCCCTAGGTGTGTAAATACAACTATGCATAATACGAATCGTCTACGCGTCTTAACGCGTGTCTGCCCCTAAAGGAAAAGACTAGGGATAGGTACGCATAGACGAAGTATTTAATTATGCAATAAGGCTATATTTAGGCAGTACTTATAGTATAATCGGATCGAACTTAGTCTAAAATTAAAAGCAGATTATAGGGAGATTAGGAAAACAAAGCAGAAAAAGAGGATTAGAATTAGGGAACTATATATATAAACTCTGCCTTCTTCCCTTAAAGAAGAAAAGAGAGAAATAGATATAAGCAGATATTAATAAATTAAGGACCCGAGCTAACTTAAGCAGAGTCCTCTCTTATATTATACTAATATATATTAATGCCCTACCTATACTAGGGCCTAGGGGGCAGAGGACCTCCCCCTAGATATAGACAGACTAATCTAGCCCTACGTTACGAACCCTAACGTTAGGGGCGAGCTAATAATATATATGCCTAAAGCAGCCCTAATACTGCTAAAAGCAGAAGGGGGGATAGGGGCTAATCGAATAGGGGCTGCTCCTCGCGCCTATAATAGCAACGGTAATAGCAATATTATAGAAGTGCTAGCTAAAAAATAGAGGCTAGAGGTAGTAGTAGAGGAGGAGAAGGCGGAAGTAGAAGAGGGGGCGGCAGCAATAGGAGGGGGAGGGGAGGAGAGTCTAGGAGGGGGGAACCCGGCCGTAACCCTAGTAGTAGCAGGGACTCTAAGGCAAGGGCCTAGACGCCCCCCTAAGCAGGGTCGCAGTTATAGGCGTAGGGGTTAGGGCGGTTATAGTAGGGGAGCGTTAAGAGGCAAGTAAAATCGTTAGTACTTTTAGTAGGGTTAGTAAATAAAAAGGCAGTCTGCCCCTAGGGGGCAGTAATACCCTTTATCCTATATAATATAAAAGCAAAGTCGAACTAATATAAGCAACGTAGTTATATAAACTATAAAGCTAGCTTGCTAGTAGAGACCTTATAGCTAAGTAGATAAATAAAGTTAGCCTAGTCCCTTAGGGGGCCTAGGTTAGAGAGTAGGAGTCTCTAGGCGCTTATATAGGGGCAGTAGAGAAAAAAGTACTTAGCAGTCTCGTCCTTGCTAGTACTATAAGGGCAATACAGGGATAGTATATTAGGGATATAGTATATATAGAGAAAATAGTTTAGCCTAATCCTACTAGACTAAAGCTATATTAAGACGCTACTAAGGAATTTAGGAAAAATAGTATATAAGTCGAGGGTAAGGCATAGTTTAAATTAGGGGCGTTTATTAGTTGCCTATCTATAAGACTAACTATAGTGCTTAAGGCGGCCCTTCCGGGAATTCTATTAGAGGAGCTATTTAGCCTAAAGGCGCTCCTATAGGACCTAACGTAACTATAAGCTAGGGTTAGATAACCCCGCCTAATTATTTATAGAGTCCTTTAGTAACTAAAGTATAATATAGGGGGCAGGGGGTCGACTATAGCAGGGCTAGAGACGCTAGGAGACTTAGGCGCACGCGGCTCGAATACTAGCTATAATGCTATTAGCCTTAAGGAGCTAAAAGGTGCAGGCAGAGCAGTAGGAAAGGTAGAGATTAAGTAAAGGGATAAAAGCTTCGGACTCTATATAGTATAGGGGGGTAGCCCTATAGGCTCTAGTAATAACCCTAAGGCATTTAGATTAAACCTTAGATAATTCCTTATAAATAAAACTATAGGGGGGGCTAGATAGGACTATAATAAGAGTAAAGTAGGCAGTACTATAAGCAATTGCTAAGCGGATAACCTTTATATAGATCTTATAAGCGCGGATAAGAAAAAAACCCTATATAAAAGTAGCGAGGTTAGTTAGTATAAGCTACTATTTCTAGAGCTTTTATATAAGTCGGCGTAAGTAAGCCTTCTACTTAAGCTTCTAATAAATCTAGATACTAAGTATATAGGCCTCCTATATAGGGACTACTATAGAGCTATCGAGGGTAAGGGAGCTTATATTAGCTATATAGGCATATATAAAGTAAAAGAGTTTGCTCTTAAGGGGTTAAAATAATATCTCGTACTTATAGGCCTAATCCCTATAGACCTCCTACGCTTAGACTAACTAGTCCCGAACCTATTATAGCGTATAGCTAGTACTAATAATATTCGTATTATCTGCAAACCTAATAGGAATAATTCCGATTTATTATTCGAGTTAGTAGTAGAGGGAGGAGATATATAAGATAAATAGGATTAGGGATATTAGGAACCCTTAGGGGACTCCCCTCTTAATATCGAAGGGTTCGGATAGGCAGCTATCGACTTTAAGCTAGGAACTATAACTAGTAAAGTAGCTGCAGATAAGCGTAGTAAGCTAGGGGGGGAAGCTAAGGAGGTTAAAAGTAGTAACGAGTTTACTATATAAAATATAGTTAAAGGCGCTAGTTATATTAAGTATAAGGAGCAAAATAGAGCCTTATTAGGCCTAGGCCGCGTATACTATTTTAGTAAGCATAAATAGTATACTATTAGTAAAATAGTAAGGTCTATTACCTATCTGCCTAAAAGGGAGAACTATAGTAGCCTTAGTAGCGCGGGATAGTTTTTATACTAAAATAGTCTCTAGGACTTTCCTAACTATATTTAGTAGCAAGATTAGTTAGTAACCCCTAGGGGTCTATAGGACTTCTAGACTCTTGCCTGCCTTCTAAAGCACTATAATATTCGACTCCTTATATCGAGCAGGGAAGTAGCTATACGCAATATAACCGTAGAGGACTAAAGTAAGGAAGGAGACTAGTAGTAAGCCGCACCCTTTAAGGAAGCTAACTAGGATCCTATTAGGACTAGCTAATTTCTAGGAGGTAATACTAAAAAGGGCAGAGTATACTTTAGATTCGCTAACTTTAGGGGTAATACTAATAGCTAGAAAGGGGTCCTCGAGGGAAAAGGGGGGAGTATTTACTAGATTTAGGGGAAAGAACTTATTAGCAAGCAACTTAGTCTTACCCTTATAAAATAACTATAGGCCGCTAGAAGCATTATGCTATAAGGCAAGCATATAGGTTAGTTCTAGAGGGGTTTAGCTTTGCAAGCATGCCTACTTAGTTATAAACTAAAAGGTCTAGGGGTTACTAGATACGTTATTAAAAAAGTCCTGCTAGTTATTGCGTTTTGCTTTATAGATAGTAGCCTTTTAAATAATAGTTTTATCTCCTAAGGTCTGCTATTAAGATAGGCTAGGGTTTGCTTGCTATACCTGCTTAGCTTGCTTTATATTACGTACTACCTCGCTAACCTCCTATATCTACTAAAGGCATAACTTAGGGCTAAGTCGCTAGGAGAGAAATAAGACTATAATTACTGCTATAGTATCGAGTTCCTAGTATAGCTAGTCTAGAGTAGTATCTATCTAATCTAGTAAACCTACTAGCGCCTAGGAGGGCAGGAGCCTATTACGTGCCTTAGTAATAAGGATATCCCTATTAAATAATTTCTAACGCCTAGTAAGGGCTATATTAGGGGGGGGATTAAAGTCGAAAGAGGCAGATTATAGTATATAATCGGAACCTTTTAGGTCGAGGTTAGGGCTAAGAAAAGTCGGGAAGCAGCTAGGAAATACCTAGATAAAGTTAATAGTACTCGATTAGCAGCTATATATTTCCTAGGTAACTTTATATAGTAGAGTAACGAGTTTAAAGCATAGTCGTCCTACTACCTAGAGGAACTCGAGGACCTATAGTAATAATTATTCGTAGAGATCCTAAAAAGGATAATAGGCGTTAAGGTTACTAAGGAGAACGCAAGGGGTATCTAGGTCGAGCTAGTCCTATAGGCAGAGGAGGGGGCCTATTATAATACTAATAGGAGGGGAGTAAACTAATAGGATTTAGGGGCTATAAGTAAAGGAGGCTCCTATAACGTCCTAGCTAAGAATAGGTATCTAGGTATATAGATTATAGCGTTTATATATATAGAGGAGGGCCCTACCCTTGCCCTAAATAAGATAGTAGGGGGCAAGGCCTAGGAGCAGTAGTTAGCTATTAGTATCGAGCTAAGCCTCCTAGATAGCTACTACGTTATAGCTATATTTAGAAAAGAAAGCAAGGTAAATAAGATAGTTCGACTTCCGTATATTTTATATAAGGGCCTTAATTTTTATAAGTTATATAGAGGGGATAGTAAATAGCAATTAAGACGTTAGAGTAAGCTAGGTGTAGGAAGGGGTAGATATAGGGGCGGCACTATACTACGTACGGCCTTATTATCCTACTATAGGGCGGGAATAGCTATAGAGGCCGCCTCTAGTTTATAGCAAGTATCCGATTAGGGGGTTAATAGGGGGAATTTCTATATTACCTAGGGAGCTGCAGTAGGCCTGCTTCTATAGCAAAATATAGGTAAAGCCGTCCTTATTAGTAGTAAGTATAGGCTAGGAAGCAAGGGGTTATTAAGAAGTAGTTAGTATTTAGCTATAGTTTAGTAAGTAGTCCTAATAGTAGTCCTAGAAGCAATAGGGTTGCGTAGGGTATGCGGATCTAGCTTTATCCTAGTACTAGCAGGATACTTTATAGTCCTAGGACTATAAAGCGTAGTTTCCTTTATATAGTATATAGTAGCGTTAACGTTTACCTTTAAAGGCGGGGCAGTTAGTCTCCCCTCCCTTATATAGGGAGGACCCGCAGTGCCTATAATATAGGGTATCTTTATAGTATTTAGCTATATAACTAAACTAGAAATATTAATAGTATTATTTAGGGCGGATAGTATCCTTATAGGGTTCGTAGTATATAATCTTAGTATTAATAATTAATCTATTCGCATAGAGTTAGTTAGTATTAGCAATGCTACTAATACTAAGGATAAGGCAGGTCTAAGGCGTAACCCCCTAGAGTCCTTTATAGGGCTTAATAGCCTAAGCTCGAATAATATCGATTTTATTAATATCTTTAATACCCTAAAGCAACTTATCTCTATTTTAGAGGGCAGTAGTAGTGCGGATGCCCTTAGCAATAATAGCGTATAAGCATTAGGTAAGCACTGCTTCCTCGCTAAAAGCCGCCTAAATCTATCTTTCGGGATAGGCATATAATATTTTATTAGGGTTAAAAGTAAGTATAATATCGCCGCTTAGTAGGCGCCTAGTAGCAACTATAGCAGGGTCGCCTATAGCGGAATTAGCTTTAGTAATAATCTTAATAGGAGTAGGGGAGGGTGCCCCCTTAGCGACTAGGATGCCCTAAACTAAGATAAGTATCTCGTATTCCTATCGAGCTAGGACTAGTCGGACGAGAAGTAGTCCCGAGGTTAGCGTAGTAATAGGGGCAGCGAGTATAGCGGCCTAGGATAGTTTCGACCTAAACGCATAGGGTTATAGAGCTTTTTATATAGCTAATTTAACGGATTTCTAAATTATACGGGTAATAGTAGAGGGAAGGGAGGTCTTATCCGTTTTAGTTATAGCAGGGGCGCGCTTCTAAAGCTTCTTCTATACTATATCTATAATAGCCTATATAGCCCTAAAATTTTTATATAAGACTACCCTAGCAAGACTATTAAAAGCGTCTTTTATAATAGGATTAAATAGCGCTTATAACGTTTCTATAAACGGGTCCTTATTAGGTATATTAATAATATTAAATTAGCTAGCACTTATATATAGGTGCTATTATAACTACGCAATTCTCTTAGGACCCCTATTGATTACTATTAGGACCCCGACGGTATCCCTGGGGGCCCTATCTGGTAGCGCCGCGGACGGCGCTATGCTAGATAAGAAGGAGAGAAGGGGAGCTAAATGCAAAGACTTGCAGTCGCAAGTAGAGATTACAGCAAGCATTATATCGTCGCTATAGCAAATATTATTATAAACGAAGCATTTAATTATGCAATAAGGCTATATTTAGGCAGTACTTATAGTATAATCGGATCGAACTTAGTCCGAGATTAGAAGCGGATTGCAGGGAGATTAGGAAAATAAAGCAGAAAAAAAGGATTAGGATTAGGAAACTATATATATAAACTCTATCTTCTTCCCTTAAAGAAAAAGAGAGAGATAGATATAAGCAGATATTAATAAATTAAGAACCTAAGCTAACTTAAGCAGAGTCCTCTCTTATATTATACTAATATATATTAATGCCCTACCTATACTAATTAGTATTACTATTAGCTATTAATACGAGTCCTACGTCTAATAAAAATATAGATTAGCTAGGAAATAGATGCCTAGACTTAATCTAGGAAATAACCTTTACCCTAGGAAGAAACGGACTCCTAGAGTTCGCGGTTTTAATCTCTTATAGTACTAGATAGTATAATAGCTTCTTAGAAGACTAAATCGACCTCGAATAATAATAAGATCCTTAGGAAGGAACGGACTCTTATAGCCTGCGGTTTTAATCTTTTAAGGACCTCGACTTATACCTAGAACGTTTAGGATAATAATCGAGATACCTAGAGGGATTTATTTTTTTTTCTAGGGAAACCTTCTCGATTATCTTTTTACTTTTATTTTTTACTCTTTACGACTTTTAGAATACTTCTTTTTAATACTAACCCGAAATCGGATAGATATTGCCTCTATACTATACTTATTTTCTTTCTATTTCGAAGGGATTACGTCTTTATATCCTAAATATTTTTATATAAATGCATAATTATTTTAAAATAAAACTATACTTATTATGTTTAGAAAGCAAGAATCTCTTTTATTAATTTAGCCTAGATAAACTAGCAAATAAAAATTATCTGCCTAGCTAAATCTATCTAAAATTTTTATTGCGCCTAGCTATGCTTGAAATTTTTTTTTGCCTAGCTTTGCTTGCTTAAATTTTTTTTTTGCCCTCCCTGCTAAATTTCCCTGCTAATTTTGCCCCTAGAACCCTAGCTAGCAGACTACGTTACGGGATTATTTTTTTGTCCTAAACTCCCGATAGGCTTATATAGCTATACGAGCTAAATTAGTATACTCCCCCTTCTAAAACTTATTAAGAGGGTAGTTTATCTAGATAAATGCTGCTAGAGCCTATATAGCGCGTCCTGCTTCTAATACTAGCTTTATATCTAATATTAGCTAAGAATTATCTCGATATTAGAAAGGGATACTTACTATCTCGTACTTTAATCCCCGCGATAAATAGCAGAAGCAACTCTTTACTATAGCCGAGTCCTATTCCTAGCAGGTATTAGCTATAGGCGGCTACTAAGCTAGATAGGAGATATACTAGTAATAAGGGACTATTTTTATTACCTCCCTATGCAGCTAACTACGACTTAGGGTTTATAGGTTTTAACAAGACCCCCCTAGCGTTTTAAGCGTCTTTATTATTATTATTAGAGTCTTTAGCGTAGTTATAGCTAGGAAAAGGCGACGACTTAGTATTATAGGCAGCAGCGTATGTTTTAAGGCCCGAGGTATTAATAGCAAGCTGCTTAATAAGGAAGCCGGGATACCTATATAAAATTAGTCTAATACTCTCTATAAAACGTCGCGAAAATTATTATAAAATCGCGATTTAATTAGCTAGAATTCTGCTTACTCTAATAAGTATGCAGAGGAGGAGCTAGAGCGATATCGCTATTATTATTATTATTACTACTAATAACTATTATCTCTCTTAATAAGGTATCTTCGCCTAAAAGCCTACTTTCTCTACTGCCCTGCCTACCCCTACGCCCCCTCCCCCTGCCCCTACCCCCGCGCTTTTTTGCTAGCTTTAGTAGCATTTCTAGAATATTTTATTAGCCTTATATAATAATTTCGGGAAAGTATTACTACTATTTCTATTCAAGTTATTTATACTTACTTGCAATAGTAATAATAATGCTTTACTGCTTTATTAGGAGTATAGAAGGAAGAAGAAAAGAAGAAGTATAAGAGGAAGAAAGGGAACGAATTTATTTTACAGGGTAAGTTACGTATATACGTATAAAAAGCACGAAATACAG
>LKCN02000005.1:1664925-1740246 GCA_001633055.2 Ophiocordyceps polyrhachis-furcata BCC 54312 | reverse complement strand
GTAGCATTTCTAGAATATTTTATTAGCCTTATATAATAATTTCGGGAAAGTATTACTACTATTTCTATTCAAGTTATTTATACTTACTTGCAATAGTAATAATAATGCTTTACTGCTTTATTAGGAGTATAGAAGGAAGAAGAAAAGAAGAAGTATAAGAGGAAGAAAGGGAACGAATTTATTTTACAGGGTAAGTTACGTATATACGTATAAAAAGCACGAAATACAGTAAGTACGCACTATAACCCTACTACCTTATAAAAAACCGTTTCCTTTACCCTTTTTCTTTTACTATATTCTTTTTTATATACTTATTTATTTATTTCCTATATTATTTCTTCCTTTCTATCTTTTCTATATACTGTTTTTTTATTACCTTTCTTCTTATTATTTATTTCTTTCCTCTATAATAATTCGATAATAAAAAGAGGACTGCTAATATATAAATATAACTATATATAATACGAATTATCTACGCGTCTTAACGCATATCTGCCCCTAAAGGAAAAGACTAGAGATAGGTACGTATAAACGAAGCATTTAATTATGCAATAAGGCTATATTTAGGTAGTGCTTATAGTATAATCGGATCGAACTTAGTCTAAGATTAGAAGCAGATTGCAGGGAGATTAGGAAAATAAAGCAAAAAAAGAGGATTAGGATTAGGAAACTATATATATAAACTCTATCTTTTTCCCTTAAGGAAAAAGAGAGAAATAGATATAAGCAGATATTAATAGATTAAGGACCCGAGCTAACTTAAGCAGAGTCCTCTCTTATATTATACTAATATATATTAATGCCCTACCTATATAGATATTTTCGTCCTAGCCTTTAAAAGCATTTTAAAAATCCTTAAGGAGAAAAGTACTAGAGCTCCTAGATAATTTTATAAAATATAAGATCTAGAGTTTAATATTAGTTAGATCTTAGTACAAATTTAGGATAGGTTTATCCTAGTTTTTAATTCGTTTAATTAAGGTATTTTTTATCTTTTTTATAAGATCCTAGAGGTTAATCTATATAATCTTCTAAGCGAATTTAGTATTCTAGGGTTATTAGCGATTACCTTCTATAGTAATTTCTGCTAATATCCTAGTTATTATTAATAAGGATAGGTATTAATTTTACGGGTATTTTTATTTAGTATCGAGATAGGTTTCTATGGGATTAAAACCGCAGGCTATAGGAGTCTATTCCTCCTTAGTCTTAATATTACTCCTCCGAATAATAGCAGTAAGTTCCTAGATAGTTAAAACTGCGAACTCTAGGAGTTTATTTATATTTAAAAGGTTTATTAGCTTTCTCGGCTTAGAAATAGGCAACCTAGTCTAGCTAATCTATATATTATTAGATATAGGACTTATATTAATAGCTAATAGTAATACTAATTAGTATAAGTAGGGTATTAATATATATTAGTATAATATAAAAAAGGACTCTACTTAAGTTAGCTCGGGTTTTTAATCTATTAATATCTGCTTATATCTTTTTCTCTTCTCTTCCTTTATTAAAGGGGAAGACGAAATATATATATAATCTTAAAAGCATCTAGGTTAAACTAGAGGTAATATATAATTATCCTAAACTCTATATACTCTAAATATATAGCTGCCTCTTTTCTCCTTTTAACTATTATTGCTACGATCTTAGTAAAAACTTATTATAATATTATATGCTTATTATACTAAGTTTAAGGGTAATCTACTTCCCTTTTTATACTGCTTTTATTATGCTCCTATTTTCTATCTAAAGGGGCATAATACTTATACAGAAAGGGGTAATATGCACTATAATAGGGATAATATTAAATATCTAGTAGAAAGGGGTTTGCGTTTATTATAACTAGGATAATCGCCGAGTTAGTTATAAGAAAGGGGCTTATATAGAAACAGGTTATTCCGCATTCCGTAGTTGCGTCCCTAATTCTAACGAATATATAATAAACAACTCTAATAATTTAACAAGAGCTTTAAAAGACTTATATAATGCTATATAACGTATAATAAAATAATAACAGTCTTTATATATTAATAGCTCTTTAGATAATGCAAAATATATACATTTTATACACAATACTGCTGCTATAAGGCATATAGTAGCAGATAAGAAATTATTATCTAATTATAAAACTATAAATACTAGAGTTAACTAGGGAAAAGCATTTTATATAAACGTTTATAGGTCTAGAGACGTTATTTTTAAATTTCCTACCCTAGATAAGAAATCTATACTAAAGAACTGCTTATTTATACCTGAATTAGGTGTAAATATAATAAGTTAGTCCTGCCTTAAAAACATTATTACTATAATAAAAGATAATACCCTTTCTTTGCATAATCCTTTATATAAACCTCTTATTCAGGCTATAATAAAGGGAGGATTATATTATATACCTCTCTCTATACAAATAGGTAAAAAAGTCAGGTTTAATATACCTAATAATCCTATAAATAATACAACGTCTATTTTAAATAGAAAACAAAAGAATAAGGATAAGATAGATATATACCTTTAGCATTTTCGCCTAGGACATCTATCCTTACGTTCTTTAATAAAAACAATAAAACGTTATAATAACAAAGCTATTATTAGCAAAGAAGATAAAGATAAGGTTATCTATTGTGAAATATATATAAAGGCGAAAGCTACGAATAAAATAAATAAAGAAGCCGTTAAAAAGGACTATAAATACCTTAATAAAATCGTTCTAGATATCTAGGGACCTATAAGCACTCCTATATATAATAAATATAAGTACTTTATTACGTTTATAGACGTATATAGTAGGGAATTATATATATATCTCTTAAAAGAGAAATCTGAAGCATATAATAAATTCCTAGAGGTTAAAGCCTTATTAGAAAATAATACAGATAAGATTACTATTAAAGAAGTCTTTTTAGATAATGCTAAAAAATTTATATACCCTATAAGGGATTACTGTGTTAAAAACGGTATAAAATACAATACAAGTCCTGAAAATACCCCTAAACCTAACAGCCGAATAGAACGTATAAACCGTACTATACTAAATAAAGCACGGGCTATCCTATATACAGCAAACCTACCTAAATACCTTTAGGGGGAAGCTGTTTTAGCTGCCGTATATATATATAATAGGTCTTATTACACCTTTTTAGGCTGTAGTCCTTTAGAAAAGAGATATAATAAACCTATACTACTCTCTGAGTTAGATAATATAAAGGTATTCGGCAGTATAATATACTATAAAAATAAGTTACCTATAGATAAGCTTGAAACTCGAGCTTTTAAAGGTATTATAATAGGTTACTCTGAAAATGCTTATAAAATCTGGGACTTCTCTAGAAGGAAAGTTATTATTTCTCGAGATATTACTATTCTAGAGAATAACTTTATAAAAAACAATAACTATAAAGACTTAGACTTTAATACTATACCTTCTATTAATAAAATACTAGATTAGAGTATAGAACCTATTATTATTAATAATAATAATAATAATAATAATAATAATAACAAAGACTCTTATAATAATAATAATAAAGATAAGGATCTATAAACTCAAGTCGAAATACAAATACCTAGAAAGCCGGCAGAGTTTTATAACGAATATACTAAATACCCCGAAATAAATACTATAATACATACAAATCCAGATTTAATACTATATATACTAGAAAATACAGATCCTTTAGAGCCTAAAAATTACAAATAGGCTATAAAAAGCTTAGAAGCTAAAGAATAGAATAAATCTATGCTTCTAGAATTAGAAGAATTAGTAAAACAAAAAAACCTGGGAAATAACTAACCTTCCAAGGGACAGGGAGGCTCTAGGAAGCCGCTGGGTCTATAAAATAAAAAAGGATAATAATAATAATATATTAAAATATAAGTCTAGATTCGTTGTTCAAGGTTTTAACTAAATACAAGGACTAGATTATATAGATACCTTCTCTATAACTGCAAGACCTAAATCTATAAGGATACTTCTAAATATAGCAGTTAAAAATAACTAGCCTATTAGGCAATACGATATAAAGAATGCCTTTGTGCATGCAGATATAGATACAGATATATACGTTAAATTTTCAGAAGGTTATAAAGACTATATAATATAATAATACTATAATAAATAATATCCTTTATATAAACATAATAAAGACCTAGTAATAAAATTAAAGAAAGCTTTATACGGCTTAAAACAAAGTCCTAAGCTCTGGTATAACTATCTATCTAATACTCTAGATAAGGTAGGCTTTAAAGCCTTACCTATAGACGAAGGGGTTTTTATACATAAAAATAAAAATATAGCTATAGCTATCCACGTGGATGACTTCCTAGTTACAGGTGCTACGGATACTATAATAAGTAATCTATTTAGCTAAATAGGAAAACACCTAGCCTTGCAAGACTTAGGAAACTTAGAAGACTTTCTAGGTATAAATATATCTATAAACAGAGCAAATAAAATGCTATATATATCTTAGGAAAAATATATAAGAAATAAAATAAAGAAATATAATAAAGAGTCTTTAGGGTTATCTAAAATACCTTCGAAACTAGGAATTAAGCTTAGAAAGGCTACTATGGAACCTAGAAAAGATATTATTCTATAATATTAAAAAGAAATAGGCTCCCTATTATATCCGGCTATAAAAACAAGACCTGATATACTTTACGCTGTTATTTCCTGTGCTAGATTTGCTTCTAAGCTAGATATAACTTATATAGCAGCCTTAAATACAATCTGGAAATATTTAAATAAATACCCGGATTTAAAACTTACATATAACTGTAATATCCCGTATAATAATAACTTTATAAGAGGTTTAATAGATGCAAGCTGGGCTTCTGATTTAATAGATAGAAAATCTGTTTCCGGCTACTGTTTTTATATATATAATAACTTAATAAGTTGGGGTTGTAAAAAACAAAAATCTACGGCCCTATCTACTTGTAAAGCAGAATTTATAGGCCTTAAAGGAGCTATAAAAGAAGCTATATATATACAAAGGCTTTTTATAACAATAAACAAACTGCTAAGCATTAAAACAATAAATACAATACCTCCTATTTTAATAGATAATCAGGCAGCTATTAAGTTAGCAGAAAATCCTGAATTCTATAAAAGAACAAAGCATATAGACTTAGCTTATTTCTTTACAAGAGATAATATACGGAATAATAAAATACAAATATACTATATAAGGTCTAAAGATAATATAGCTAATATATTTACTAAAGAACTAGAAGCTAGTAAATTTTATAAATTCCGACGCCTTTTATTAGGCTAATAACTATTTCTTATTATAGTAGAGGTTTTTTAAGTCTTTATAAAGCTTTTAGACTTTTCCTCTATATAAATCTAGTATTTTTCCTTATATAAGGTTTTTACTAGAATATATATATATATAAACTTAAGTATTTTATCCTTACTAAAGGTTTTTTACTAAGTATAACTAGTATTTTTTCCTACTTAAAGGTTTTTTACTAGGATAAATAATATTATAGATATGCTTTTTCCTACTAGGTTTTGCTTATCTCGTAGTTTTTTAAACTTTTCCACAAATAATATTAAAATTAACTTATAAAAGAAGATATAAAAATACAGTAAAGAGTATATATAATATACACTTTAAGGGAGGCTGTAAGAGTATATATAATAATACAGCTATAAAAAGCTTAATAAAAATATATAGGTACTTTTATAAAACAAAACCTATACTATTTTATAGCCCTTTTAAAACGCTTTAAAATGCATATCTTTTTATCTTAAACAGATAAGAAATAAGCTTATAAAAAAGACTTGAAACATATACAGCCTAATTCGTACCTACACCCCCTTAAGCATAAGCGCTTATAGCGGGGTAGGTACGTACCTACAGGGGCTATAGCGGGCACGTTATAGCAGTTATAGCGGGTTAGATCGATCGGATCGATCGGATCGATTAGATTAATCAGATTAGTCAGATTAGTCAGATTGCTATAAGTCTTCCTCTAAATTGCTAATCTTCTAAGTTAAATATCTTAAGAAAGAAAATACCTTAAAACAAGGGGAAAGTAGTAACGTATAGGTACGTTAGAGTACTACAAGTAGAAACTTTAAAGTATCTCAATAAGTACCTTTATTCCTGAGAAATTGTCTATAAAAGGAGGAGGGTTTTCCTACCTACTTGGAAGAATTATTAGCATTAGCTTTTCTCACCTTCTTAATACAAACACCTCTCCTGCCTCTAATTCTTCTTTAATTTCCTCTTTTAGACTATTACGTAATTCCTCTTCTTCTTCTCTATTACATGATTACCTTCCTGATTCGTTAACTTTTTATTTACTGCTTGTATAACCTTTTAAATAAGTCGTAATTATTTGCAAATAACCTATCTGCAAAGATAAAGACTTTTGCTATTACGAGATCTAAAGGTATATAGCATAGACCTTAGTTTTTCTTCTCTATTTGCTATTTAAGATAGTAATTAAGCTTCTTATAGTCTTTTTTTAAGGTTATTAAATCTATGCTATAACTAAAAGGTTAAAGCTGGCCTTAGGCTAGTATATAGAAGAAATATAGGCCCCTCTAGCGCGTTATTTAAGGTATCGCTATAGCGTATTATTAGTTATTATATTAATAAGTTTAATCTTCGCTGCCTGTCCTTTTTGTTAGAGTATAACTTAGTGCTAAAGAATAGAAATATAGTATTTATTAAACTTAGCCGTATCTCCTAGCCTAACTATATTCTTAGGCTTAGACTTAAACCTAGCCTATTAGATTTATTATTCCTCCTAGTTATAGAAGATACTATTTTCTAAGATAATCGTATTATTAGTCTATAGGCTAATTATCCTAAAGGATATAGCAGAGGTATTAGTAATAAAGAGATACGCGTTATATATAGAAGTGTATATATTTAGTTGTTTAATATAATAGTTCTAGTATATATAGAACTAGTAGACTCTAGCTTTAGCAATACTATATAAAGGACGCATAATACGCAAAATTATATTTAGTAGGTACTAGTCTTAGAGTTCGGATAAAAGTTTAGCAAGAATTATCTAAAAGAGAGGTATGCGCGATTATAAGTACGCTTAGGTAATATTATATATACTAAGTATTATTAATTAGTTAAGTAGTAAGGCAGCTAGGATAAGATATAATCTGCTACTAATGCGTTAAATAGTTAGTAATTAGGTAAGGATAGCATTTTTCTCCTTATTGCTATAACTTATAATAATAAGTTGCGACTTCTTATATAAGTAGTCTTATCCTCCTTTAATCTCCCTAACTATATAGGAGCGAAATATGTATTAGTCTTTATATTTATATAGATTAAATCGTTTAAAGGAAAATACACCTTTGCATATTAAGTCGTTAATCTCTTATTAATCTAATATTTAGAATAGTCTACCTAGTATTATAATCTTTCTATTATATTATAATATAAGAGATAAGGTTATTATAAGTAGGGCATTAACATATATTAGTATAATACAAGAGAGGACTCTATTTAAGTTAGCTCGGGTCCTTAATCTATTAATATCTGCTTATATCTATCTCTCTTCTTCTTCCTTAAGGGAAGAAGGCAGAGTTTATATATATAGTTCCCTAATTCTAATCCTCTTCTTCTACTTTATTTTCCTAATCTCCCTATAATCCGCTTCTAATCTCGGACTAAGTTTAATCCGATTATACTACTAGTACTGCCTAAATATAGCCCTATTATATAATTAAATACTTCGTCTATATATACCTATCCTAGTTATTTCCTTTAAGGGCAAATACGCGCTAAGACGCGTAGATAATTTATATTATATATAGTTATATTTATATACTAGTAGTCCTCTTTTTATTATCGAATTATTATAGGGAAAAGAAATAAATAATAAGAAGAAGAAAAGTAATAAAAAAACAGTATATATAAAAAACAGAAAGGAAGAAATAATATAGGAAATAAATAAATAAGTATATAAAAAAGAATATAGTAAAAGAAAAAGGGTAAAAGAAACGGTCTTTTATAGAGTAGTAGGGTTATAGTGCGTACTTACTATATTTCGCGCTTTTTATACGCGTATATATAACTTACCCCGCGAGATAAATTCGTTTCCTCTCTTCCTCCTATACTTCTTCTTTTCTTCTTCCTTCTATACTCCTAATAACGCGGCAAAGCATTATTATTACTATTAAAAGTAAGTATAACTAAACTCTAATAGAAATAGTAGTAATATCTTCCGAAATTATTACGCAAGGCTAATAAAATATTCTAGAAATACTATTAAAGCTAGCTAAGAAGCGTAGGGGTAGGGGCAGGGGGAGGGGCTATAAGGCCAGGCGGGGCAGTAGAGAGGGTAGGCCTTTAGGCAAAGATACCTCGATAAGAGAGATAATAGCTATAAGTAGTAATAATAATAATAATAGCAATATCCCTCTAGTTCCTTCTTTACGTACGCGTTAAAGTAAGCAGAATTTTAGCTAATTTAATCGCGATTTCGCAATATTTAGTAAGAGTATTATATTAGACTAATTTTATATAGGTATCCTGGCTTTATTATTAAGCAGCTTGCTATTAATACCTCGGGCTTTAAAACGCATACTGCTGCTAATAATACTAAGTTATTGCCTTTTCCTAGCTATAATAATGCTAAAGACGCTAATAATAATAACAAAGACGCCTAAAACGCTAGGGGGGTTTTATTAAAACCTATAAACCCTAAGTTATAGTCGGCTGTATAGGGAGGTATTAAGGACAGTCCTTTATTACTAGTATATCTCTTATCTAGCTTAGTAGCTGCTAATAACTAACGCCTATTAGGAATAGGACTTAATAATAGTAAAGAGTTGCTTCTGCTATTTATTATAGGGATTAAGGTGCGAGATAGTAAGTATCCCTTTTCGATATCGAGATAATTCTTAGCTAATATTAGATGCAAAGCTAGTACTAGAAGCAGGACGCGCTATATAGGCTCTAGCGGCGTTTATCTAGATAAACTACCCTTTCGACGAGTTTTAGAAAAGGGAGTATACTAATTTAGCTCGCATAGCTATATAAGCCTATTAGGAGTTTAGAATAAAAAAATAATCCTATAACGTAGTTTGCTAGCTAGCTAGGGGCAAAATTAGCAGGGAAATTTAGCTAGGGGGCAAAAAAAAAAATTAAGCAAGTAAAGCTAGGCAAAAATTTTAAGTATAGCTAGGCGTAATAAAAAATTTTAGATATATTTAGCCAGGCAGATAATTTTTATTTACTAGTTTATCTAAGCTAAATTAATAAAAGAGATTCTTGCTTCCTAAACGTAACGAGTATAGTTTAATTATATATCCGTATAAAAATATTTTAGGATATAAAGACGTAATCCCTTTAAAATAAAAAGAAAATAAGTATAGTATAGAGGCGATATCTATCTAATTTCGGGTTAGTATTAAAACAAAGTATTCTAAAAGTCGTAAAGAATAAAAAATAAAAGTAAAAAAATAATCGAGAAGGTTTCCCTAGAAAAAGAAATAAATCCCTCTAGGTATCTCGATTATTATCCTAAATATCCTAGGTATAAGTCGAGGTCCTTAAGAGATTAAAACTATAGGCTATAAGAGTCTATTCCTTCCTAAGGATCTTATTATTATTCGAGGTTAATTTAGTCTTTTCTAAACGTTTTAAGTATAAGTCGAGGTCCTTAAGAAATTAAAACCGCAAGCTATAAGAGTCTATTCCTTCCTAAGGATCTTATTATTATTTAAGGTCGATTTAGTTTTCCAAGCAGCTATTATACTATCTAGTACTATAAGAGATTAAAACCGCAAACTCTAGGAGTCCGTTTCTTTCTAGGGTAAAAGTCGTTTCTATAAAGGATCCGGGCTTTGCCCGGATCTTGTTATACTACGCGAGGATAACTTATCCACGCGTACGGGCCGCGCGCATATAGCCCTACCCCCCTACTATATATTATATCCTTCCTTTCTTTTTTTTTATCTTTATTATTACTATTTAGGTCGCTATTCTATAGCAGTACTAGGCTAAACCCTTATAAATAATAAAGATTAATTCCCTTTTGCTTTCTTTTTCTACTATAGCAGACCCTAATATGCACCTTTAATTATCTTAGCAGGTAGCTAAGCTTTAATAAATCGTTTTATAGTAGCAGGATGCTATACTGCAGTTAGAGCAATAGGCGATAGCGTAGTCGAGCCGCCCTAAGCGCAAGCTACTGCTGCCCGGATCGCTATTCGATAGGGATAAGATATTATTCCTAGCGTAGCGCTCCCTTATAGCGTATAAGCTTATTGCTAACTAGGAGTTTATTAGCACCGCTTATAACTAGTAGGTGTTTTTATACTAGCACTTTATGCTATTTATATAGGCTAAAGTAGCCCCTTTCTTCGAGCAAGGGGAGGAATATAGATAAAATATAGAGTATTTCCTTAACTACCTTAATAGCGTTTTTATAGACCCCTATTATTAGCAGACAGCTATAGCAGAGCTAGAAAAACTCGTATAGCGCCCTACCGAGTCCTTTTTAGATTTTCTTATTTAATTTAAGGCTAAGTTATCCCTATTAGGTAGGGCCTTATAGAACGAGGTTATTAAAATCTAACGCTTTTATTACTCCCTCTCCTTTAAATTATATTAATACTATATTAGGCGCGATATCCCCTATAATAACTATACTAGGGCGGTAACGCGTATTAGGTCCGTTACTATTAATATCGAAGCCTTCTGCTTTAAGGCTTATTCTAACGCTAAAAGGGCTCCTCTAGCTAGCTAGACGCATCTACGCCCTAATACCCTAATAACGGATATCTATAGCGCGGGCACTTCCTCTTAACCTGCTGCCCGCTATTTATAATAGTCTAATACCTGCTGCTAAGCAATATAGGTTAGCTCGGATATAATTAAGCAGCGCCGCGTCGATAATATATGCCTTTGCTATAGTATCCCTAGGCATTTCCTAAAGTCCTGCAACCTCTATCTAGCATATTGCCTATCTACGTTATGCGTGCGTTTTATAAATATAGTAGATACTTCTAATACTTCTCTAGGCTAGGCGGGAAATATACTGCCCTTATAATAAGTCTCTTACTAGGGGCAAGTAGTCGCGTCGAGGATATTAATAGTAGTTTAGCAACGCAATTTAAGGAAATTAAGAGGGATATAGATACTATGCCCTTTCTTTTTCCTATACTCGTAAACTCTACTACTTTTATTAACGCGCAGGCAGACTATAGCTATAATTGCTATACTGCTATAAGCGAATTGCTAGTTTAATATTACTAGCTTAAGAGAGTACGTCTTTCTTAGCTATATATAGTCTAGATAGCTATTTCGATTAGTCGAGATTAGGATAGTTATTTTAAGGAGACGTTATTAATTTAGGATATTATGCGTTTCGTCGCTAATATTAATAGGTAGCTTATGCTTATTATTGCGTACCTAATCCCTAGGCTAATATAGGAATTTATTCTTAGCACCCCGTAGCTTACGCGTTATAACGTATTAGTCCGCGCTAGCAGGCGCGAGTTAATTATCTATTCCGCAAACGACTTAGTTATTTATAGTAGCGCTGCCTACTAGGTTTCTAACCCTATAGTCGCTATTATAAGCTCTACTTTTACTAGCCTTATTCGCTAGGAGACTTATTATCCTAAGGGTTTCTAGTTCCTTGCGACTAGCCTGCGCGAGATCTTATTAGCGCTCCGTATTACCCTTACTCCTAAAGCGCCCCCTATAATTTCCCTCCTATCTAAGGTCTCTAACTTTGCTAACCTCTTTAGCAAGGAGAAGGCTAGCGCCCTGCTACCTTACTATAGCAGCTAGGATTACTATATTCGCCTGCGTTATAACCTAGATAGTTCCTTGCCTGCTCTCCTATAAGGCCCTTTATATAATATGCCGTAGGAATACCTTCTCGAGGTTTACTAGCAAATTACTAACCTAATAGATAAAGGGTAGATTTACGCAAGCTTATTATTAGCGGCCGCTCCTATCCTTCTTGCTAAAAAGCCTAGGGGTAGCTAGTATTTTTATATCGATTATTGCGCTTTAAACTAAGTTATAGAGCAGGATTGCTACCTGCTTCCCTTAATTAAGGAGATATTATATAGCCTTTCTAGCGCTTATTAGTTTACGAAGCTAGATATCCGCGCCGCCTTTTATAAGCTGCGTATTATAGAGGGTAATAAATATCTAATAGCGTTCTATACCTAGTTTAGGCTTTTTAAGTAGCTTATTTGCCCCTTTAGCCTTGCTAGAGCGCCTGCTTCTTTTTAGCAATATATTAATAACGCGTTAGGCATATCCCTAGGCGACTTCGTTATAGCATATCTCGATAATATTTTAATCTATTCCGGGGGATTACGTGCTAACTACTAGGGCAAGGTCCGGGCTATTATAGATAAGTTATAAGCTATAGGTTTATTTCTAGATATTAATAAGTACGCTTTTATAGTTAAGGAGGTTAAGTACCTAGGATTTATTATATACGCTAGCCGTAAAATACGTCCTAACCCGGATAAAGTAGCCGCAATATATAACTAGGAGGCGCCTTCCTGTATTCGAGGTATCTATAGTTTCCTTAGATTTGCGAACTTCTATTGCGACTTTATCCCTTGCTTCTCTTATATTATAGCCCCTCTTATTAATCTAACTCGTTATAATATGCCCTTCTAGTAGACGGCTAAGTACTAGGCAGCCTTTAACTACTTTAAGGCCGCGTTTATTACTTATCCCGTCCTAGCGTAGTAGGATTCTTGCTAGCTAATAGTTATTAAAATAGACTGCTTTAGTAAGGCACTTAGTAGCTGCTTATTATAGATAGGGAAGGATAAAATCCTCTGCCCTATTGCGTACTTTTCCTAGAAGCTTTAACTTATAGAGAGGAATTATACTATCTATAATAAGGAGCTCCTTGCTATTATTGCCTGCCTTAAAGCCTAGTTAGCTAAGCTATATAGTATAGCTAAGCTTTTTATAATCCTAATAGATTATAAGGCCTTTAAGCACTTTACTACCCCTAAGGAGATATTAGAATATTAAGCATAGTAGGCTAAGACGTTATTTTTATTTAACTTTTACCTTTATTACTGCCCTAGCTTATAGGCGGCGCGTCTTAATACTCTTTCCTAGTATAATTAGGAGTGCCGTAATACGCCTTCTCGTTTTAGCCGGATTATATAGCCCTTCTTAATTTGCGCTTTTTAAATAGCTTTGCTATAGGCAAGCGTCTCTTATTAGCAGGCGCGTATTCCTTACTAGCCCGCGTCTAGGGTTCCTTCTCTGCCTTTTATAACTAACTCCTTGCTAGACTATTCTCCCTCCTTATTAGTAGCTTTTATTCCTCTCCTTAACGTTACTAATTCCCTAACTCCTTTCCCTAACGCATATTTATAGGAGTTATAGCGTTCTGCTTTATAGTACGACCTGTTATACGCTATTCGCCTTAATACGTTATGCTTAATAGTAAAAAAGTTCCCCCCTAAAGCTTATACTTATAAATAGGTAGTAGATTATGCTATTTCTACTACTAGCTTCTTATAATTCCGTAGCTATCTCTAGGTCCCCTGCTAGGAACCTCTTACTATATCCTTAATCTAGCGCGTTTATAACTCGCCTCTTGCTAGCTACCCTAGGAAGAATATTACGTTTTAACTTCTCTAACGCGACTTTTATTAAGAGGGGATATCTAAGGATATTACGCGTTTTATATATAATTATTATTACTATAAGGATTACCTCTACTATTACTATTATTAGGGCCTTTTTTAACCCTTTCTAATTACTAACTATTTCTAGTCTATAATCTTAATTAATTTTATAACTAACCTCCTAGCTAACTCTCCTAACTCCCTGCGTTTCCTTATAGTTATTATAGACTAGCTTTCTAAGTACGTTTAGCTTAAGGCTATAATATCTATAGACGCTAAGGCTTATACGCGTTATTTTATTTTAACCTAGTAGCGCTTTTATAGCTTCCCTATATAGTTAATCTTAGATTATAGTTCGAATTAAACTAGGAGTTTCTAGTCCGAACTCTGCTATTTTATTAGGGTCTAGCAGCTCCTATCTATATCTTATTACCTATAGATAGATAGTAGTATAAAGCGTACTAACTAAGAAGTATAGGCTATTTTCTACTATATAGTAGCTTTTTCTTAGTTAGATTAGCTAAACTACTTTCCTGCCTGCTAGCTTGCGTTAAATAACTATAAATTATTAGTTACTAGGCTTAGCCCGAATCGCCTCTTATATAGGTTTAATATTCCTTTAATTAAGATCGAGTAGTCCTTATTAGCTTCCTCTACCTTGCTTAAAAGGCGTGCTATTACCTTCCTCTAGCACTTTAAGGAGGGGATAGACCTAGTATAGGCTAGTATTGCATAAGCATAGTAGTAGTAGCAGGACTCTTTTAATACTACGCGTTATCTAGCTAAGAGGTTCTAGGTTAGCAACTTTATTTAGCTAGATATATACTATATTTACTCTAACTATCCTTCTAGGAAGCTTAACTATTTCTAGGCTAAATACTATATTATTACTATTTTATCCCCTCTAACTATTACGCTTAATATGCTATAAGGCATTTACCTTATATTTTATATCGACCTGCTTAAATACGCTATATTAGACTTATTGCCCTTATAGTTATATACTAACTCCTAGCTAAACCCTACTCTCTATTTATCTAATAACGACTTATCCCTTAATAAGTAGGAGGTTAAAAAAGTACTTACTACTAAAAATACTTAGGGTTAGCAATTAGTAACCTTATTACTACGCTATTTTATTCTCGTTAAGTAGTATAGCTATATAACGCTTACCTAGGAGCCTCTAGAGAGTATATAGGATTATAAGGCATTATTATAATTCGAGGCTAAGTTTAGTAACGCGTATACGTATAATAGACCCTAGTATATTTAGCTACGTACTCCTATACTATTGCCCCTCCCCTTTTTACTACTTGCTACTTCTGCCTTATCCCCTTTTCCCCCCTCTTCCCCCTTTATGCCTCCTCTACCTTATCCTCCTCTAGCTACGTCTATTAGCCCTGCGGGTTTAGATTACTAGTCTAGCAGGCGCGGGTTAGTATATTAAGCGATCTATAGTAGATATAGCCGCGTATAGTGCTAGTAGTATTAGTAGTAAGGCGTTATAAGGCAAGGGAGGGCTATATTAGGGAATTAGCTAAGGAGGATAGTATAAACCTAGACCTAGCTAATACTAGTAGGGATAATATAGCTATAAGCCCCTATAGGGCGGCAAGTATTATAGCGTTAGCCTAGCGTATATTAGCCTGCTATTACTCCTAGTTATTTAAAATTGCCTATTAAATATCCGCCTAGTAGCAGAGAGCCTCCTCCTACTAAGTAGCAAAACTATTTAGCCTATAGGCAATTAAGCCCTACTACTACTACTGCTATTAGTATATCGCTGCTATAGCTAGGTTTATTCCGTATTAGGGGGTAGTAGGGTAGGCAGGTATTATAATAGCAGTAGAGGCTAGGACTAGTATATTGCTATTATTATTATTATTATTACTAGGCAAGGCTAGGGGGGCGAACGCGTTTTAGGTTAGCTAAGGCGCGAGATAGGCTATAGCAAGTATATTCTATAGCCTTTCTACGCAGGCCTAAAATGCTAGTATTAAAACGGCGCGCTAGCTAGGAGTATTACTACTACGAACTCGAGCTAGGACTAAAATAGCTCGTCCCGCCTATAATATCTCCTATAGGTTACGAACTAGCCGCTATAGATATGCGTTAGCAGCGAAGAGGTGCCTTTCCTATAGGTACTATCTCTGCTGCTAATAGCATATTATGCAGGCGGCTCCCCGCCTATACACGTATTTAGCCTTGCTATTATTATATAAATCCCCTATATATAGGGTATATAGGCAGGGGACTTTCTTAAGGCTAGTATTATCCTTATTATCTAAATCCCCTTTTATAACAAAAGTCCCTATTGCCTGTACGGGTAATAGGCTAGGGGTTATTAATATAGTTCTTTTTCTAGGCTAGGTATAAGTTATTATAAGTAAGTCTTTAATTTATATAATTCTAGTAATACTCTATATCTATTATAGTATATAGATATTATAGATATTATAGGGGGTACGCGTCTATATTATCTTATTTTAATCCCTAGGTTATAGTAGGTCGGGGCGATATACGGATTTTATTTTTTCCGCCCTCTTATATTAGGCGGGGTAACTATAGCTAGGGGGGTATATAAAGGATCCGGGCTTTGCCTAGATCTTATTATACTACGCGAGGATAACTTATCTACGCGTACAGGCCGCGCGCATATAGCCCTACCCCCCTACTATATATTATATCCTTTCTTTCTTTTTCTTTATTTTTATTATTACTATTTAGGTCGCTATTCTATAGCAGCACTAGGCCAGACCCTTATAGTTTCCTAGCTTAAGTCTAGGCATTTATTTCCTAGCTAATCTATATATTATTAGATATAGGACTTATATTAATAGCTAATAGTAATACTAATTAGTATAAGTAGGGTATTAATATATATTAGTATAATATAAGAGAGGACTCTACTTAAGTTAGCTCGAGTCTTTAATCTATTAATATCTGCTTATATCTATCTCTCTTTTTCTTCCTTAAGGGAAGAAGGCAGAGTTTATATATATAGTTCCCTAATTCTAATCCTTTTCTTCTGCTTTATTTTCCTAATCTCCCTATAATCTGCTTCTAATCTCGGACTAAGTTCGATCTAATTATACTATAAGTACTGCCTAAATATAGCCCTATTGCATAATTAAATGCTTCGTCTATATATACCTATCCTAGTTATTTCCTTTAGGGGCAGATACGCGCTAAGACGCGTAAACGATTCGTGTTATGCATAGTTGTATTTATATAGTTATATTATCTATCTTTTTCTATATTACGAACGAAGATAATTAGGATTAACTCTTTAGTATCTAAACTTCGAACTAGACGCGTTTTTATTATAAGTCTAACGCAGTTATAATTAGTATAGATAATATTAAAGGGCTATTGCAATTAGGGTATAGGGCTAGTATAGAACTATTGCTAGCCCTAAGTAGGTCTAGTATTAGCATATAGGCTTTAGTAAAAAGTAGATCTGCGTTATTATTAATAATTTTATAATGCAACTTATAATAAAGCCTAATATAAGTAGAATAAAATATTTTTATACTAGTAGGCGTATTAACTATAATATTATAACTATTAATTAAAATAAAATAGAATAGCCCTTTCTATTTATTTTTCTCTTTCTAAATACGAATTTAAGAGTTAATTAGTAGTTTAAAGAGATAGGAAGTTAGAGGTCTATTCCTAGTAGAGAGTATAGATTAAACTTTATCTCTAGCTATATATTTGCAAAGCATTTTTATTATAGCCTTAATAGCCTTACTATATTAAGACGTAGTTACTAATAGTAGAGAGTCGTATATAATACGTAAGTATGCTTTAAAGATAAGAAGTATTAGTATAAGACTATCTAGGCTAGCTATATTATTAACTGCTTTAACTACTATCTAGAGAATAAATTCCTTAGTAGTATTCTCTTTAAGTAACTCGTATAGGATATTAAAAGCATATTATAAGGGTCTATAATACTATTTAACTTTCCTAATTAACTAATAGGCCTTAATAGGTACTTAGTAATAAGTAATACTTAGAAAATAAGCCTTAGAATAAAATTCTTATAAGTTAAAGTTTATACTAGCGTTATAGGTAATAATATCTAGCAGTCTAAAATAGGTATTAATCTAGCAAAGTCGTAGTATATCCTAAATAGATTTAATTATTATAAATAGAAGAAATCTAGCATTTTAAAATAAGGTTGTACTATCTATAACGTATAAAATAGGCTTCCTAAGCAGGTATATAACGTTTATAATAACTTTAAAATTAAACTCTTTATAATCCTTAAGCTTAAATCTAAAGCGTTATAGTACTAGTGCGTGCATCTAGCAGTAGTAGCAGAATTTAGCAATTGCCTCGAGCTTAGAAAGAGAGGTATTATATCTAGCTTATTAGAGTAGCTTATAAAGACGCAATACTGCTAGATATCTAAACTATTAGTATATCTAGCAGAGTTATAGCTTAGTGAGGAAGACTAATATTTAGTAATTATCCTATAGGAAGAACTAAGCATAGCCCTAATATCTAATAATAAGAACCTTAATCTTAGGGCTAATAAGCGTATCTATTATATTCTTTAGGTAAATACTAAGGCGATCTATATCCTATAATAATAAGAGGAATAGCATTACTATATCTAGTATATAGAAAGTAATAGATCTAATAGGTATTTTAAGCGTTATAGATCTAATTAACTAAAAGGTATATCCTTTTTTAAAACGAACGGATTTATATAGGAAGTTAGTATTATTAAAGTCGTAGCAGGGAGGATCCTCTATAAGGCTTTAAACTATTCTTTACTAGCTATAGAAAACTTTGCTATACCTATATTAACTAGTATCCTATAGAAACGCAGATTATAATATTATTTATTAAGCGTAAATTAAAACGCGTCTTTATCGATTAAACTTAGCGTATACAGGTTATTACTACTAGTTAGCAAGGCAGCGTGTTTTGCTATAGAGTCTACGGGCCTTATATAGCCACGTGACTATAAGAAGGCCTTCTTTTCTGATAATAATCCAGTCCAGATCAGTAACAGCCGCAGGTGCGCAATAATATATAAGTATTTGCCGAGGCTGACAAATGCACGCTATTTAGCTGGCCCAGAGACTACCCAGAAATGACATTAACCCAACTCCCGGTGAATGGTGGTGATTAAGATTAAACCGTGGATAAGTGCCTTGACTTCAGATGAGAAAATGGGTAGGATGCTGCTGAGGTCTTCTTTTATATGTACACTGAAGTACCTACCTAGGTTCGGCCCAAGCAAAGAAGCTCCCGTCGCTGCCTTTCCCTCTCGAATTGTGCTTAACGTCATTCGCAGATAAATAGGCAGCTCATAGCTTCGCTCTCTTCCCTTTACGGGAGCCAGTTGCCATAGGCCGAATTACCATCTTTGTTTCTCGAAAAATGATTTCACCTCCCCAATTGCGAGGGATCAGTCGATTCCCGCCCGGGGCCTCGCAGACTCTGGTTCAAATTCGTCTGAGGATTATGACGTCGCTGCCGTATCAACTGATGAAGCAGAGGCAGCCGAGCCCCACGTAAAACACAAGCAGCGGGTAGACGGCTAGTGCAACCCGATTCTTCACAACGCCGCTGCCACCTAAGATGCTGACGCCAGCGGCAAGCGACCAGGAGATGAGGACTGAATAGACGGGAATTCGTGCGATCCAATGAAGCTTAACCGCCGACATTAAGGCGGCCAAGACAAGTGGGAACAGAGTATATCCGATGATGCATACGCTCTGAGCGAATGATCTAGAGTTATCGTTAGCTGCACTCGAACGGTGAACAAGTCGGGGGGGCATTCAGATACTCATACATATTTCCGCCCAGAAGCTTGATCTGCAAAGTAACCACAGCTTCTCCAAGCCAAATGGTGGCAAAAACACCGCTGAAGACAGCGTCTTTTTGGTCGGAACGAGCCGTGAAACTGAGGAGGAGGCTGAGAAGCAAGCAAAATATGAGGGGACCCCACATGTCCCAGTCTCGAAGTCCAGAGCTCATATTGCTTTGAAGAAGCGCTTCGGAATCCATGACACGGCTGGCAAGACCCGTCAACTCTTCCCTCGTGCCCGATATACCAGCGCCGCGGATGTTAGAGTAGGTGCCGCGGAGACCTCTCTCGGAGTCGAACATTGTCCCGCCTAAGAGATATTTCGGGTAAAGAACTTCTCGCAGCTTTTCCCACACTGCACGCAAATCGCGGCGGAGGGTTTCCCAGACCGTCTCGTCGATTGTGTTCTGGGGTGCCCTCCTGTCCTCGCCTGGGATAGAAGACGTTAACAGGGTACCGTTGAGTGGCCGCGATGGCAGCCCTGAGCCTATGTTGCCTGCTAGCGGTCGATCCGACGCTGCTGGCGCAGAGAGCGGGTCATCGAAGTCGTTCAGATCGGCTGATTTAATCGGTCAGAAACTCCATCCGAGGCCATAAGGCGGTCCGATGCAGGCCATACCGTCATCGGGATCTATCAGCTCATCGTCTTCCAACGACGGATTGGTATGCTGAATTCTTCCACTTGACGAGGCCATGACCGACGGGTGCGAAGGCAGGCCGTTATGAAGGTTATCTAAAGTCTAGGTAGGAGAAGTTACCTGGTAGCGGTAGGTAGGTAGGTAGGTAGGTAGGTAGGTAGAGGGTAGCAGTATTAGTTGTCAAAGGCCACCATGGAAGTTATGCAGCCCGACTCGAGATTAGCATTGCCCTCACGTGCCTGAGGGTTTCAGCCCAGACGGGCACGGGGGCCGCCTAACATATATTTTATATGTAGTTACTACTATGGAGAGTCCTTGCCTTAGGCTATAACTTATAAGCTACAGCAAACGCTCTAGGCTTTTTTTTTTACACTTGCCTAGTTTTTCTAGTCTACTTTTATTAAAATTATTCATTAAATATATTTATTATAAGTCCCTACTTTTATTTCCTTATTTTATATATTATATGCTTATTACTTAAAAAGTACAGTATAGGGTAGGCCTTTTTAAAAGTTGGTCGGATTTTTTTTCAGGCCACTGTAACTTGTAGACCCCACGTGACACCATCGCCAGAACCTTGAGAGGTAATCCGTGGTGGGTGTCTGGACTGTTGATGGAAACTCTGAACAACTACGGGATAGTGACCGTCGGCCCGCCACGTAAACAAGCCGTCGGTGGTCTTATACGGAATCCAGCATCCCACAGGCGGAAGCAGACCACTGGTGCTGTCCCAAAACGGGTTAGAAACATGGGTGATTCCCAGGTCTCTCCAAGTTCTAGTCCTGCGGCAGTTAGCAAACGCTTGACTAAAAAGCGAAAAAGAAGCTCGCAGACACCAGGTCAGCAAGGACAACAAGGCTTGTCACCAGATAAGTCTCATTCTCAGCATGATCCCGGTTCAGAGCGGAACACAAAACCATCAGCGGCTGCTGGCTGGACCGGGGATTGGCCGCCCTCATTCAAGGCTCTGGAACGCACACACAAGGCTTTGAATCTGGTCTACACATTTTGCTGTACACGAAAACACCTGGCTACGACATTCGAAACCATCAAGCCGGCCGTCGAGTCTCATATCAAGAGGCCTCTGACCGCCGAGGAAGTGACATTAGTGGCAGCACTGCGCCCCGATGCCATCAAATTTTCTTACGTGGACGAGCTGGAGCTTCGTCCGGATGCCCCTAAGGCTGTGGTTGACGAGATGTTCAAGCTGGACACCCCACTCGAGGCCCAAATCCGGACCCCTCAAGAGCTCGATGGCTGTCGGACTGGCCGAGAAGGCGCTGATAAAGAAGACGTTGACGCTGGTGGTCGAAAGAACAGAGACACAGCAGGCGGCGGCGCCGCGGGAAAGATGCTGCTTTTCGAGTTCACTGACGGCAATTTGAAACGCGAGGTGCAAGACAAAAAAACTGGCAAAACAAGATCACCGTGGAGAAAACTTCGAGACGAAGATTTGAAGCTACCTGTCTACAGCCAGAAGCAGGTCGCGGACTTAATCGACAAGAGAAATCGGTCGTTTTCTGACGCGATCAACTTATTCCTTGGCAGCTGCATGAGGGAGCAACTAGAGCCCAACATGGCTCTCCAGTGTCGAGCTGAAGCTCTCACCCCAAAGCCCCTACCTGAACAGGAGGTTCCAACGTTGCGAGTACTGAGCACGATTCCAGAAACAATTCCGAGACAACGGAAATCAATAGCGGAAATCGTGCAACAACTCAAAGAGAGCCCCTGGTATTCCGGTCAGCTTGTGCCAGATGGACATCGCGTCTTTGAACCTCGGGAAGCCGTCTGTGGTGATCTGCAATTTCGCTTAAGCCAGAGTTTGGTCAACGCCCTGTATAACACCAAAGGTATCACGCAACTCTATGCTCATCAGGCCGAGGCGCTCAACGCACTTCACGAAGGGCAGAATGTCGTGGTTGCGACATCGACTAGCTCCGGCAAATCACTTATTTATCAGCTTCCTGCGCTGCACGCCCTGGAGAGTGATAAAAACTCCAGGGCCATGTTCGTCTTTCCCACTAAGGCTCTGGCCCAGGATCAAAGACGCAGTCTCATGGAAATGCTGGCTTATATGCCCGGACTCGAGGACGTAGCCGTGGAAACCTTCGATGGCGACACTCCCATGAGCGAACGAAGGTCGATTCGAGACGGGGCAAGAATCATATTCACTAACCCCGACATGCTACATATTACAATTCTTCCTCAGGAGGAAAAGTGGAGAACCTTTCTCAACAACCTCACTTATGTGGTCGGTATGTCATCACGCCGGCTCTCGTACATACTCAATCCAAGATGCGCATGATTTGACGATTGACATGGAACCTTAGTCGACGAGCTCCATTACTACAACGGGAACCTGGGTTCTCACATGGCTTTCATCCTTCGTCGACTAAGGCGGCTTTGCGCCGCGAATGGGAATCGACGTGTCAGGTTCATATCCTGCTCAGCCACAGCAGCGAACCCCAAACAACACTTTCAAACGATGATTGGCCTGGACGACGTCCGCCTCATCGACTCCGACGGCTCTCCGTCTGGACGGAAGGAATTCCTGTGTTGGAACACGCCGTTTGCAAATCCAGGTGACCCTTCCAGCGGCCGCGGCAGCGCCAAGTCGGAGTGTGCACGCCTCTTCTGTGCCCTGATGCTAAGGGGCGTCCGGACGATAGCCTTCTGCCGTGTCCGTGCCCAGTGTGAGGCGCTGGTCAGCGCAATCCGAGACGAGCTGAAGTCGCTTGGGCGGCCCGAATGCGCCAACTTGGTCATGAGCTATCGTGGAGGCTATACGGCGGCCGATCGCAGAATGATTGAGGTCAACATGTTCGAGGGAAAGCTTATGGGCATCGTGGCGACCACGGCCTTGGAGTTGGGTGTTGACATCGGCACCCTAGATTGCGTCATGACTTGGGGGTTTCCTTACACTATAGCCAACCTGCGCCAGCAGAGTGGCCGTGCTGGCCGGCGCAATAAAGACTCCCTCTCCATCCTCGTCGGCGACGGCTTCCCGACCGATCAACACTTCATGCAGAACCCGGACGAGCTGTTCACGAGGCCTAATGCAGAGCTTCGGGTGGATCTCGAGAACATGCTTGTCCGCGAGGGCCATATACAATGTGCTGCCTTCGAGATGCCCATCCGGCCGGAGCAGGACGGCCAGTACTTTGGTCGGGATTTGGCACAGATATGCCACGAGAGGTTATTGGGCGATGACATGGGATTCTATCACTGCCACGATCGCTTTCGCCCTAACCCATCGAGATTCCTGGCAGTCCGGGACACGGAGGACGAGCACTTCGCTATTGTAGACATGACCAATGGCAGGTCGGCCGTTCTGGAAGAGGTGGAGGCCTCCAGAGCTATATTCACGATCTATGATGGCGCCATATTTCTCCATCAGGGGCACAGCTACCTCGTCAAGGAATTCCTACCGGATAAACTCCTAGCCAAGGTCGAGATGGTCGAGGTCGACTGGTTCACGACGCAGCGAGATTTCACCGATATCGACCCAATGGAGACGGAAGCCATACGCCAGATATCGTCGTCTCGATCACTGGCCTACTATGGCACCATCAAGATCCGGCAGCAGGTCTATGGGTTCTTCAAGGTCGACAAGAGTGGTCGGGTCTTGGACGCCGTCGAAGTAGACAATCCGCCCATTGTTCGCTACAGTAAGGGTATGTGGTTGGACGTACCGAAGCGAGCGCTCGAGATTTTGCAGGCCCGGAAGCTGAATGCGGCCGCCGCTATACACGCGGCAGAGCACGCTGTTATGAGCTTGCTCCCGACCTTCGTCATCAGCGCACCCGGAGATGTGCGTACCGAGTGCAAGGTAGCGCTCAAAGAATTCGCAAGGGCCGAGTCGCAGAGGAAGCGGCCTGCCAGGATGACGTTTTACGATGCCAAGGGCGGTGCCACGGGGTCGGGCATTAGCACAAAGGCCTTTGATCACATCGATGGCCTACTCAGGATGGCTCTTCGGCGGATAGAGGCATGCCAATGCCGACAGGGATGCGTCGAATGCGTGACGTCTGAGGCGTGCAAGAGCTCCAGCGAAGTAATGAGCAAGGCGGGAAGTCGGGTCGTCCTCAGCAGCCTCCTTAACCTGGATATCGACGTGGAGAAACTCCCCATGGGCCCCGAAGACCGCAGTCCGGCCGATATTGAGACGGTTGTACTGGCGCTGCCGGTGCCAGCGAGAGGCCACGCCATCTTGCACTACGGAGATGACGACGGATGTAGAACGAGCACGTCACTGACCTAACAGCTACTGGATATACGGCTTGAGGCAATTGACACTCCTTCAGCTTCAAATGCGGTTTATAAGACTAGACGGCTCCTTCTGATAATGAGCGTATGACTCTGTGGTAGAACTTGGAGGCATGTGACCGGGAAAAAGTAATATCCTCGACCAGATAATCCGGTAGCAGCTGAATTAACCCTTGATCCCGGCTTTCATCCAGCTGAGGCCTGTACGTCAACTGAACATCATCATAGCTTTCCGAAGGGCTACGGCGTTCCGATGCCAGCTTGAAGTGCAGGGCTACCGAGACAACAGCCTCACATTAGCTACGTTTCGCCGGAAGCAAGTGACGGCAAACTTACTGCCATTTCGACCTGTTTGAATGCAGTCAAAGATGTCCTCGTCTTCGCCTTGACTCAGGCCTCGAACGATGAGACCCGTCAGGTCACCGTACAAATCCTCCTTCGCATGTGCCGTGTGTATGAGTTCGGATTTGTCTACCACCGCGTTAAATTTGATTGTTGGCTTTTGGACACTGTTCTCCGCATTTCTGTTGACTGTGAGCTTCACGGACAAAGCCGAAATTTCCTGCCGCGCCGCATTGAGGTCGGCGGTCAACTTATCGACCGCGGCCTGAAGGCTCTCGGCATTCGCTTCGCTTCGCTCCAGCTGCTGACGAAGGCTTTCTCCTTGCTCGGCCAATGCAGTCTGCGCTGCAAGATCCTCCTGCAATTGTAGTATCAAGTGGTTGGAGACTTGCAACGCGTCACGTTAACACTAAGTGCCGGCCGGCATTGGACACTTGCTACCATTGGGGGTGGCTTCTTACCGGCGATGTTGCCTTCAGCCTGCTTCTTCAGGCGGTCGAAGTTTACCTCTGCAGATTTGATTCCGACGTCGCGGAGATCCCGATGGCGGATTTTCAAATTTTCGTGCCTCTTGTTGAGTTCTCCCAGTCGTCTTCGACTAAAGACGTCACTTGCCGCAGGTCCATCTACCACTAGACTTATGTCCGCCTCAGCCATAGAAAGCTCGTCCATGGCACTGGAGTCTGCTGTGTCATGTTTGATCCGTAAAACCGCTGTCGATTGAGTTTCTGGGATTTCCTCAGCGGCTGAACGTTTTGTGAACGATGTGCTGGCGGCCACCTTGTCAGACCCAGTCGCATTCGGCCTTCCACGAGTCCTCTTGACTGTATCGTACCCGCCAGTATCATGTGCCACTGCATCTACGGAGCGTTGTAAGCCCTGACTCAGACTCGACACAGCGTGTTTCCGCGACGAGGAACACGTCGCGGCGATATGCTTGCCGGTCGTGCGAGTTGCCCTCGGTGTGGATTTGTCGACCCTATTGCCGATGCCAGGAGGTCGACCACGTGCTTTTCTCCTCGTTCGTGGCTTGGCTTCCGCCTGAGTTGAAGTCACGTCATCAGTGCCAGAGTCCAAGTCATAGCGCACCAAGCTCGAGGAGGCTCCAGCCTCCTTCGCGCGCGATACCATGACTCGTAGTAAAGGCAGCTGCGTTCTGAGGGTTTAGTTGTAATGTTTGCGTAAAGGCTGGTCTTAAAGTCACAGATTATATCAGAAAGGAAGTCCCCTGTAATAGTACGTTATAACCCTAAGAGAAGATCCCTTTATTTTAAGGCTTTCTAAGCAGACTAGATTACTAGTTTACTCTTTTATAATAAAAAATAGTAAAAATATATATAATACTCAAAATCTTAGTTATAAATGCTAAAGATTCAACTTAACTTATTAACGCTTATACAAGGGCGGATATTAATACCTCTTTTCTTTTTATATATAGTAATACGTAATACTTTATAGAGTAGGGCACCCTGCTCCTAAGCGATTACGTTCCCAGCTAATCTATACCCTACTACCCTGCTAAGCAAAAGTACCCCTATACTAATACGACTAAGTATACCCTTATACTTCTAGCCAGAAGTACCTTTATACCTTTATAACCTAGCTAGCCTGCTAATATACTAAATACTACTTTTACTATAGCCTATAAGACTAGGACTTATCTTGTTTAAAGCACTTTAATATACGATTATTTCTATGCCTTATTTAGTATACTGCTCCTTAAGGGGACTAGTTTTCCCTTAGGTATAGCCTGGTTTTTCTAGCCTACTTTTACTATATATAATTTATAGATACCTATTATAAGACTATAAGTCCCTAGTATAATAATAAATAAATAAATATCTCTTTAAAGTTATTTACTAATAGCCTTTTTTAACTATTTCCTTATAGTAAGTTCCTTAAAAAATTCCTTATAATAATAAGCAGGCTTTATAAAGTCGAGGTTAGAATATAAGTCTAAACTATTAAAGGGCGCTGATTATTATGGCTAGAGTATAACGAGTAAACGTATGTATATTAAGCACTATAAATAAATATTCTTAAATAAAAAAAGAGAAGAAAATAAGCAAAAGAAAGCAAGCTTTATAGCTTTTTATATAGGCGTAAGGTTAAGGAAAGTTATATATTATAACCCTATATAATATAGCCAGGGCTTCTATTAAGTTCCGCTACTTTTAGTTAGGCTATATAAAAGCGCGTGCGGATTAGGCAAAAGCACGTAATATTACCCCCTGCTTAAGGCTTTAATATGCGTATTAAGGTTAGGAATAGCGTTATATACGCGTAGTATTACTTATAGAAACCGCTATATTATTATTATTATTTTTATTATATTTTATATTAGTAGTAGTATACTTAATTTAGCGCTATAAATTAACTAGTAGCCTAGGCAAGTTAGGGTATTAATTATAGTATATTTTTAAAGCAATTAGTATATACTGTTACGGCCTTAAAAATAATAAGTAAATGTATTATAGACACTATAAATAAAGATTCTAAGATAAAGAGAAAAGAAAAAAGGGGGCATAAAGCTATACACACTAAGAAAGACTATATATAATACTACACGTATTCTAGGGTTTATTAAGGCTATAATAAAATAGTTAGTACCCTTATAACTAGTCTTATAACTCTTCCTAAGAGCCTAAATATATAGCCTAAGAGTTAGTATTATAGCGCGTAATACTACCCCCTAACTAAGGCCTTAATATGCTTATTAAAGTAGATATCTGTATAGTTATATTTATAAGTAAGGCATTAATATATATTAGTATAATATAAGAAAGGACTCTGCTTAAGTTAGCTCGGGCCCTTAATCTATTAATATTTACTTATATCTATTTTCTTTTTCTTCCTTAAGGGAAGAAGGTGTAAAGGAATCGACGAAGAGACGATACTAAGTCGAACTAAAGAGGAGTAATAAATAGAACTACTAAGAAGAGAGAGAGAGGAAAGGAGAGAAGCTCCCTGCTAGCTAGCTATATACCTCGCGCAGTCGGCTATTAGTAATAAGCCCGTACTAATACGAGCCTATCCTATCCTAGCTAAGCTAGAGGGTCTACTTATCCCGTACCTATAATCCTCCTATATAGATATAACTAGGTTAAAAACCTAGTTCTTTATATACCCTCTATTCCTAGAGGAGATAAAAAGCGCAAGCTAGTTAATACTATATAGTAAACGCTATAATAGCTATATATTATACTAGCGTAAAGCTATATATAAACTATAAAAGCCTGCTATAAGCAGCTAACTACTAGCTAGTCCCTCCTAGAGAAGGGGAGTCCGTAAAATATAGAGTTATATCGCTTATATTAAAGCAGGAAAGCAGCTACCTAACTAGTAATAAAAGAAATCCTATATAACTAGTATATATCTCGAGGGGGTCCTATTAGAGCAGGGTAGCCTTAAAGAGGCCTTTTATAGTATTAACTAACCTAGCCTCGAGTATATACTTTATTACCTAGTTATAAGGGTTATTTTCCTAGCCTAGCGCAATTAGCAATAGTATATACTACCCTGCCTTGCCTTATATGCTAATAATAAATTAACGTATATAAGATAAAGGCAGGACGCGTATAATTAATTACCTAGCCTATCCTAGACTATAACCCTTACGGCTAATCTATAAATCCCTTATGCTTTATTACCTAAGTTAAAAATCTCTACCTTGCCCCTAGTTCTTTCTACTAGCCTAGAAACTAATATTAACCTAGTAATCCGAGATTATACGCGCAGCTAGGGGCAGTTACGTTAAAAGTAACTAACTTAGTTATATTTATAGTAATATTTATACTAGGGCGCGCTAGAGGCGCTAGATTTAATAGAACTAATATTTATTAGGTTAGCCTTAGTATAAGGCAGAAGATTAAATATTACCCGAGATATATCCCTAGAGTTAAATATACTATTAAAGCTCCTTAAAAGTAACGCAAAAGCTAAATATATTATAGACTATATTATCTCTTAATCTAGTTGCTTCTTAGGCTCCTAATAGAGACTAGAAGCTAATAGGATAATCTTAGTATAGTTAGACTAGTATTACTATCTAGCCTCGAAGAGAATATATTCCTATTACGTAATATATACGCTAAGGGACTCTAATATCTCCTATAATAAAATAACTAAAAAAAGACTTATACGTTGCTTTTTATATAATTTGCTAAGAGTATTATCGATATATACTAGGAAGGATTTAAGCTAATTAGTAAAATTATTAATATATAATATATATAAAAGGAAACTTTGCTAGAAAGTACTAAGTCGCAAATAAATATAAAAGAACTAGGAGCGACTATCCCTAATTATAACTCTATTAATAGCAAACTTCGCCTAAAGAGATACTAGCTATATTAAAAGTCTAGAGCGGGAATCTAACGTATTAGGGGTAAGCAAAATTTAATAGTATTCTAAGGTTATACTTTCTATATTATAGTTATAAACAAAAAGGAGTTCTATTTAATATAAAGGAATCGATAAAAAGATAATACTAAGTCGAACTAAAGAGGAGTAATAAATAAAACTACTAAGAAGAGAGAGAGAAAAAAGGAGAAAAGCTCCCTGCTAGCTAGCTATATACCTTGCGCGGTCGGCTATTAGTAATAAGCCCGTACTAATACGAGCCTATCCTATCCTAGCTAAGCTAGAGGGTCTACTTATCCCGTACCTATAATCCCCCTATATAGATATAACTAGGTTAAAGACCCAGTCCTTTACAGAAGGCAGAGTTTATATATATAGTTCCCTAATCCTAATCCTCTTCTTTTACTTTATTTTCCTAATCTCCTTATAATCTAATTCTAATCTTAGATTAAGTTTAATTTAATTATATTATAAGTACTGCTTAAATACCGCTATATTATATAATTAAATGCTTTATCTATATATACTTATCCCTAGTTATTTCCTTTAAGGGCAAAAATATATTAAAACGTATAAATAATTCGTATTATATATAGTTATTATATAAATATAACTATATATAATACAAATTATCTACGCGTTTTAACGCGTTTCTGCCCCTAAAGGAAATAACTAGGGATAGGTATATATAGATAATGCATTTAATTATATAATAGGGCTATATTTAGGCAGTATTTATAGTAAAATCGGATTAAACTTAGTCTAAGGTTAGAAGCGGATTATAAGGAGATTAGGAAAATAAAGCAGAAAAAGAGGATTAGGATTAAAAAACTATATATAAAAACTCTGCCTTTTTCCTTTAAAGAAAAAGAGGAGAGAATAAATATAAAGCAGATATTAATAAATAAAGGACTTAGGCTAACTTAAGCAGAGTTCTTTCTTATATTATACTAATATATATTAATACCCTACTTATACTAATTAGTATTACTATTAGCTATTAATATAAGTCTTATATCTAGTAAAATATAGATTAGCTAGGAAATAAATACCTAGACTTAAGCTAAGAAACGACTTTTACCCTAGGAAGGAATAGACTCCTAGAGTTCGTAGTTTTAATCTCTTATAGTACTAAATAGTATAATAGCTGCTTAAAAGACTAAATTAACCTCGAATAATAATAAGATCCTTAGGAAGGAATAGACTCCTATAGTCTATAGTTTTAATCTCTTAAGGACCTTAACTTATACCTAGAATATTTAGGATAATAATTAAAATACTTAGAAAGATTTATTTCTTTTTCTAGGGAAACCTTTTTAATTATTCTTTTACTTTTATTTTTACTCTTTATAACTTTTAGAATACTTTATTTTAATACTAATTTAAAATTAGATAGATATTGCCTTTATATTATACTTATTTTCTTTCTATTTTAAAGGGATTATGTTTTTATATCCTAAATACTTTTATATAAATATATAATTATTTTTAGAATAAAACTATACTTATTATATTTAAGAAGTAAGAATTTTTCTTACTAATTTAGCCTAGGCAAACTAATAAATAAAAATTTCTACCTAGCTAAATCTATCTAAAAAAATTTTTCGCCTAGCTATATTTAAAATTTTTGCCTAGCTATGCTTATTTAATTTTTTTTATCCTAAGTTACTTGCTAATTTTGCCTAAAGCACCCTAGCCGCTAAGCTACTTTCTAGGATTATTTTTTTATTTTAAACTCCTAATAGGCTTATATAGCTGCCTAAGCTAAATTCGTATACTCCTTCTTTTAGAACTCGTTAAAGGGATAGTTTATCTAGATAAATGCTACTAAAGCCTGTATAGTATATCTAGTATCTAATACTAGCTTTATATTTAATATTAGCTAAGAATTATCTCGATATTAGAAAAGGATACTTACTATCTTATACCTTAATCCCTACAATAAGTAATAAAAGCAGCTTTTAACTATAGCTAAATCCTATTCCTAGCAGGCATTAACTATAGGCGGCTACTAAGCTAGCTAGGAAATATACTAGTAATAAGGGACTATCCTTATTACTTCTTTATATAGCTAACTATAACTTAGGGTTTATAGGTTTTACTAAAACCCCCTAGGTATTATTAGTATCCTTATTATTATTAGTATCTTTATATAAAGAATCCGGGCTTTGCCCGGATCTTATATTATACTACGCGAGGATAACTTATCTACGCGCCCGGGCCGCGCGCATATAACCCTACCTCCCTACTATATATTATATCTATAAGTAGGGCATTAATATATATTAGTATAATATAAGAGAGGACTCTGCTTAAGTTAGCTCGGGTCCTTAATCTATTAATATCTGCTTATATCTATCTCTCTCCTTTCTTCTTTAAAGGAAAAAGGCAGAGTTTATATATATATTTCCCTAATCCTAATCCTTTTTTTCTACTTTATTTTCCTAATCTCCCTATAATCTGCTTCTAATCTCGGACAAAGTTTAATCCGATTATACTAATCGTTAAAAGTCTAGTCTATATAGGCTAGATATAGCCTTGCTAGGGAAAAAGATTCTTCTCTCGACTTGCGCTTAACCCTAGCGCGACTCCGGCATCGAGAGGATACAATATATAGTAGGAACTCTAAGGCGTCTCCCGCCGCTCGGTAGCTATAGTAATCCTAGCCTAGGATTATAGTAGCTAGGGGCGAGGCAGCACGTCGAGAGGCCATGCTCCCTTATAACCCCCCCCCTTAGCGCTAGTATACTATAGCGTAAATATACTTACTTATTAATTAAGAATTATTAAATATACTAAATAGTACTACTCTAGTCCCTTTTAATACTATTAAATAGACTATATACGATAATTTAGTAGGACTTATCCCCCCTAACGCAATAAAATGCGTCTAGGCTATAGTACGAGAATTTAGTAAAATAAAGCTCTATTCTAGACTCTCCCTACCTACTAATAATATTAAGGCCGCTATTAGGAAGATAATTATCGACTTACTCTAGTAGTACTTGCTATAGACTATAACTAATACTCCGACTAGATCTAACCTTACCTAGGCTTAGGTTGCTAGCGCTCTAGCGTTAATAGTTAACTCTAATACAGAGAAGCAAATCCTACCCTAATATAAGAGAGAGATTATATTATATAATAATAACCCGCCCGAAGATATAGTTAACTAAACCCTAAAAGATACTATCTAGGCTATTAATAATATCCTCTATACCTCTTTATATATTACTACGAGATGCCTCCCTAGCAGAAATATAGTAGTTACTTTCGATAGACTTATAGCTAACTTTATTACGGATATTAGTTAGATTTACCGCGTCTTTAGTTATAATATAATAATAGCTATATAATTATATATAGTTATTACTAAGGGTATCCTAGTTGCGGCTACTATAGCAGACTAGGCTAACTTTATACGAGAAATTAAATATATTAATAAAGTTTCTATATCGAAGATTAGAGCTCTCTGCGCCTATCCTAATACTACTAAGATAGCAGTCCTTATAGGTTTAGCGTCTACCTAAAATGCAAACCGCCTTTATAATATAGGCCTTGCCTTTAACGCATAAGTTTTTACCTGCGAACTATACAAAGATTTAGTATAACTTTAACGATATTATAACTGCTATAAGTATAGCTATATAGCTAAAGTCTATACTTTAGCTAAGCTTTACGGCCTTTATAGAGCAATAGTATACGAGAATAAGACTAATTATAGAGCAGGCAAGAATAGGATTCTATATAACTGCATCTTATACTATAGAGACTACCTATCTTAGTTAAGGATATACCTAATAGCAATATAGAGGTAGGATAGGGCGAAAGCTAACTATAAACGATAACTAGTAAGGTTCGCTAAGCCCCGAGCTAATACGACTTCCCCTTACCTAATATCCCGAGAGACCCGCCTATAGCGACCGCTTCCTACCAACTCCTAGGCCGCACCTATAAGAGGACTCGACTAAACTCGAGGTATAAATATCGCTAGACTGCCCGCTAAGGCTGCTATTATTAGTAATACCCCTAAGGCTATAAGACGTTTCCTTAAACGAGCCTAGAGCGCCTTACTCCCTGCTAGTCTATTTCTAGCTACTTAATAAGCTGCTCTAATAATACCCTATCCTCCTATTGCAATATAACTAGATTAGCCTTCTTAGGCTCGTCCTGCTATAGCTATACCTTATACCCTATCTCTAGACTAACTTTAGCTTATTTATATACTACTTTTACTAATGCCCTAATATATTGCTAACTCGCCCCTCCCTAGCTAATATAATTAATATATATAAAGGCCCTCTATTAGAATATTAATAAGCATTACGATCTTGCCTGCCTAGCACTTTATAATAAGTACGACTATAATATTATTGCACTATAGGAAGTTATTACTAAGCCTGGACTACTTCTTCCGCTCTTAGGAGCCTCCCTATACTAACTTATCTATATATCTAAATAGAACGCGCTCTATATTTATAAAGTTTATAGTCCTAATATATAGAGCTCCGAGGCAGGGGAAGACTAGGCTAGTATTACTTTTACTAATAGCCTCTAGATTTTCTCTATATATACCCTACTAAACGCGTTCTAACCCTATATAAATAATATACTATTTACCCTTATATTTTCGCTATATCGAGTCCTTATTAGCAACTTTAATATATACTACCCCCTATAAGATAAATATAAACGCTATAGCCTATATATAGCCAACCTCCTAGCTTATATATAACGACTCTAGCTTTATCTCCTTACCCTAAAAAGGGAGTATACGAGGATTTTCTAAGGCTACTAAGATAGTACTTTAGACCTCGTATAGGCGACTACTAATACTTACGCTACCTTCTTTAGCCTGGACCCTAACCTTGCAGGTTCTAACTATATCCCCTAGATTATTAGTATTAGTACTTAAACCGACCTCGTATAGCTAGAACCTAGACTTTAATAGCAATAGACTAACTTAGAGGCAGTCCTCTAAGAGGCTAAAGCCCGTATTAGCCCTATACTATAATAGCTTACCTTGCTAGACTAGATTAATACTGCCCTAGATACCCTTTACTCTAAACTTAATAATATTATTTAGTAGATAGTCCTATTTATTACGCTAAAGCTTAGTAGGGGTAATTAATAGTTTACGCTAGGGGTCGCCTCTACTACTAAAATAGCTAAGAAAGCATAATACAGGTTTCGACTTATACGTACGGATTAAGACTAGGACGAGTTATAGGACGCAATAAAAGCCTAGAAAAAGGCCGTTTTCGAGGCGAGAAGAGCCTACTAGCGTTCCTTTCTCGCTTCGACTACTTCCTCCTCTTTAAAACTATAGTCTGCTAAGAAGTAGGCTAGATATTATAGCAGACTTACTCCTAATCCTATCTATATCCCCCTTCTTACTAATATAGTAGGAAGTCGAACTATTTCCTTCGAAGATAAGGCTATAGTTCTTAGCCTTAAATTCTTCCCTCCTATTTATTCCCTCTCTTAATAGGATAATAGGCAGCTAAAACCTAGGTTCTATATACTATAGAGTATCTCCCTATTAGATATCTATACTGCGTTATCCTGCATACTATCCTAGAAAGCAATAAGGGATAATAGCATCCTAGCAGGGTTTTTTAAAATATACTCCTATCTATTAATAAACTAGCTAGCTACCCTCTTCTAGGCATATATTACGATTAGATACTTTTCTTACTAACTTTAGCACGCTATTATTATTATCCTTTGCAAGCAAGGCAAGTAACTAGAAGTATATAAGCAGGTAGTAGGGTATTGCCCTATTTTACTCTTATACTACCTTAGTAAGATCCTAGAGGCTATTATTAGCTAACTTATTACTACTATAGTAGAGGATAACGACTTGCTCCTAGAGGGGCAAATAGGCAATAGATATAACTACTCTACTAAAGTCGCTATTATAATAGTTATAGAACTTATTCGGGCCGCGTAAGCACGCAAAGGAGTAGCTTTCTTCCTCTAGCTTAATATTAAAAGGGCGTTTAATATAGTTTAGTACGCTAAATTAATAGCAGAGATTAAATACCTAGGCTTCCTAGCATAGATCTAGTCCTTCCTCCTTAGCTACCTTACTAACTACTCCTCTTCCCTCTGCTTCGATAGTTATACCTCCTGCCTTATTCCTATCTATACTAGAGTTCCTTAAGGATTACCTTTATTTGCGATTCTCTTTATCCTCTATATAACGCCTCTCTATTACTACCTAGAGGTTATTAAAAGTATTACTATTATTAGGTTTGCTAATAATACTAACCTCCTTGCTATTAGTCTAGATACTAACTCTATAACCCGCCGCCTATAATTAGTATAGTAGGTCTATAAGGAATAGGTAATAGATTATAGTATAGAATTTAGACTAGATAAGAGTAAACTTATATACTTCTCTCGATATAGATAAGATAGAAATATTCCTATCTACTTAGGATAATATGTTATATACCCTATTTTAGAGGCCTAGCTCCTTAGCGTCTAGGTATACTATTAACTCTAGTAGAAAGCTTACCTAAAAGCTATCCGTAATAAGCTTAAGAGATAGAACCTTGCCTTTACTTCCCTTACTACCTCTACCTAGGGATATTTCTTTAATTATATATAAGAAGTCTATACTAAGGTTATCCGCTCTTTTATTAGTTATACTATAGTAGCGTTTTACTAACCTGCTAGACGAGATTAGAACCCTACTAGTATAGCTAAGTTACTTGCTATAGAATAATCTACCTGCTTTTATACTATTTTTAGCATATATAGAGCTATACCTATCTACTATCTTAAGACTAAGACCTAGACCCTGCCTATCGACCTATACCTTACTTAGAGGAAACTTAATACTTTTGCTCGACTCGATTGCTAAGGGACGCTTAATAAGATCCGGACTATGTTTAGAGCAGTCTTACGCTACTTTCTCTGCTTCCCCTAGTATAAACCTAGGCGCTATAAACGCAGTAGACCCCCCCTCTAAAAATGCCTTATATAAGTCTAGGCGTAGTTAGGCTAGGCTAATATTCCCCCTCCTAAGACTATAGCTAGATTACTTACTAATAAATAGTTATAATAATAGGATAGGAAGGAAACCCCTTACTAACTCTAATACTACTAGACTATATACCCCTCTAGCACCTTATCCTGCTTTAACTAACCTATAGTACTAAATAGATATTATAATACGCCTAAATATATAAGCACTATAATTACCTAACTATGTATAGGGAAGATTAGACTATGCGCTTTCCTCTTCTAGCGCAATATCCTAGATATTATTACTCCCTTTTACCCCTATAGTAATAAGCCCGAAACTATATACTATATTCTTTTTAGATGCCGACTATATGCTATTGCCTATAACTTATTGCTATAGTATCTTTATAATAATATCGACTTATATACTAAGCTATAATATTATAGATCTATAGTAACCCTAGCTAAATAGATACTATAATACGGAAGACTATACTAGTTCGACTTTGCTAATAAACTCTACTAACCTCCTCCTACTCTACTATAAGGGCAAAGGTCTAACTACTAATATATAGGCACCTATCTAACTTTATAATCTCTTAATTTACTATCCTAGACGCACTAATCTATTTTAATATAACCCCTACTTTTACCCCTCTCTACTTATTACCCTTCCCCTACTTAAGTCTTACTAAGCTTATTATCTAACTTAATTTAAGGTACTACGCAATAAGACTATTTACGCAACCCTATCTATACTTTAAAAGGAGTTAATACCTAGCCTATTAGTATTACTAGTAATATAGCAGGGATAGATATAGTTATGCAATTAGTTATAGGTATTCGTAGTATAGCTTATCTTGCTATAGCCTGCTAAATAGCCTGCTATACCTCGAGGGGTAGCTCTTCGCCTAGACTATAACTCCTAGCCGCCTAACGACTAGCTAAGTATCCGCCTACCTCCTTGCCCTTTAAACTACGCATAACTAAGTTAGGGAGAGCTATTAACTTGCTAATATTATATTACTCTTTAAATATCGACTTTACCTTAAGCATAGTTAGGGCGAGGGGAGTAATTAGCATAATAAGAGTAGTTATAGCAGGACGAATAATAGGAGCTATAGGAGCTACTAGCGCTATAGGAGTATTATAGCTATAAGACGACTTAGCTAGTATCTTGCTAGGATAAGTTAGTGCCTTGCTTAATACTATACTATTAACTAGCTCGACCTTATCTTTATTATTACTACCCTTAGCGCTATTATTAATATCTATTAGCTCTGCCTTAGTACTTAGCTAGAAAGATACCTTAGGCTGCTTCGAAGGGGTATCTATTATTAGCGCTATCGAAGGAATACTCTTTATTGCTGCCTATGCCTCCGCCCTACTCTTGCTTTTTTTAATAAGGGAGGGTAATAGCTTTATAGCAACTTACTTAGTAGTGCCCGCCTTAATAATATCCTTAAACAACCTCTTTTTTATAGTAAAGGGAGGACTTATAATTCTAACTAGCTAACTAGCGACTAGCTAAGGCTAAGCTATAGGCCTCTTTTTAAGGATAGTAATAATCTTATCTAGCTGCTTTATTACCTTGCCTAGGAGATTATTAGTTTTTATAATAGCCGCTAGAGTAGCGTTATTAGTAACCCGGTTCGAGCATAAGTTAAATAGGCCTCTAAGAAAAAGATAATATTCGTTTACTGCCTAGTACGCTTTTAGCTATAATGCGTCCTAAATCTTATTTAACTTAGCAGTAGTTAGCTTCCTGCCTAATAACTCCTCCTGCTCCTTACGCGTTTGCTAGTAGTCGTGGAGCTTCTTAGTATTATAGGCGAGCTCTAAGTATACCTGCCTAACTATTAATAAATACTTCTTACCTTAACCCTTATACTATACTAACCTAATAATACTAAATATTAGTCCTTATATAGTATACGTATACTTATATAGTTACTACTACTTAATATTAGCTTAGCTAATACTAGTTAATACTTTAACTACTTATAAGCCTAATCCTAATAGCTTTTAAATAATACGCGGCTATATATTATATATATACGTAATATATACTTATTATATAGCACCTCCTGCTTATCTCCCTAATTAATATCTCGACCTATCTTAAGTATAGTAATAGCTTAACTTAACTTATTAACGCTTATATAGGGCGGGTATTAATACCCCCCTTTTCTCTATGCATAATAATAAGTAATAGTTTATAAAGCAGGATATAACGCAATTAATAAATTTATACCCTACTACTAAGTAACTATATACCTAGCTAATTTATACTACGCCCTACTATATAGAAGTACTCCTATACCGACGCGACTAGATATACTCTTATACTTCTAGCTAGAAGTACCCTTATACCTTTACGGCCTGCTAATATATTAGATATACGTACCCCCCCTACTTACCTCTACTATAGCCTATAGGACTAGGACTCGTCCTGCTTACAGCACCTCGATTTACGACTATATCCTCGCCCTTTTAGGCACGCTGCCCCCTAAAGAGACTAGTTTTCCCCCGGGTATAGCCTGGTTTTTCTAGCCTGATTTTACCCCGTATGTTTCCTAGATACCTGCTATAAGTCCCTAGAGTAAGAATAAATAAATAAATAAATAAATCCGATTATACTACGAGTACTACCTAAATATAGCCCTATTATATAATTAAATGCTTTATTTATACGTACTTATCCCTAGTCTTTTCTTTTAGGGGCAGATACGTATTAAGATACGTAAATAATTTGTATTATATATAGTTATATTTATATACTAGTAGTCCTCTTTTTATTATCGAATTATTATAGGGGAAAGAAATAAAGAAAAAAAAGAAAGGTAATAAAAAAACAGTATATAGAAAAAAATAAAAAGGAAGAAATTATATAGGAAATAAATAAACGAGTATATAAAGAAGAATATAGTAAAAGAAAAAGGGTAAAGGAAACGGTCTTTTATAGGGTAGTAGGGTTATAGTACGTACTTACTGTATTTTGCGCTTTTTATATACGTATATATAACTTACCCCGTAAAATAAATTTATTCCCTTTTTTCCTCTTATACTTCTTCTTTTTTTCTTCTTTTTATACTCCTAATAAAGCAGTAAAGCATTATTATTACTATTATAAGTAAGTATAAACGACTTAAATAGAAATAGCAGTAGTACTTTCCTAAAATTATTATATAAGGCTAATAAAATATTCTAGAAATACTACTAAAGCTAGCAAAAAAGCGCAGGGGTAAGGGCAGGGGGAAGGGGCGTAGGGGTAGGCGGGGCAGTAGAAAAAGTAGGCCTTTAGGCGAAAATACCTTAATAAGAGAGATAATAGTTATTAGTAGTAATAATAATAATAATAGCAATATCGCTCTAGCTCCTCCTCTATATACGCGTTAAAGTAAGCAGAATTTTAGCTAATTAAATCGCGATTTTATAATATTTTTTAAAGAGTATTAGACTAATTTTATATAAGTATCCTAGCTTCCTTATTAAGCAGCTTGCTATTAATACCTCGGGCCCTAAGATATATACTACTGCCTATAATACTAAGTTATTGCCTTTTCCTAGCTATAACTACGCTAAAAACGCTAATAATAATAATAAAAACGCCTAAGACTCTAGGGGGGTCTTGTTAAAACCTATAGACCCTAAGTCGCAGTCGGCTATATAAGGAGGTAATAAGGACGGTCCCTTATTACTAGTATATCTCCTATCTAGCTTAGTAGCCGCCTATAGCCGACGCCTATTAGGAATAGGACTCGGCTATAGTAAAAAGTTGCTTTTGCTATTTATTACGGGGATTAAAGTACGAGATAATAAGTATCCCTTTTTAATATCGAGATAATTCTTAGCTAATATTAGATATAAAGCTAGTACTAGAAGTAGGACGCGCTATACGGGCTCTAGCAGCGTTTATCTAGATAAACTACCCTTTCGACGAGTTTTAGAAAGGGGAGTATACTAATTTAGCTCGTATAGCTATATAAGCCTATCGGGAGTTTAGGATAAAAAAATAATCCTATAATATAGCTAGCTAGCTAGGGGCAGGAATTAGTAGGGAAATTTAGCAGGGGGGTAAAAAAAATTAAATAAGTATAGCTAGGCTAAAAATTTTAAGTATAACTAGGCATAAAAATTTTTTTAGATAGATTTAGCTAGGCAGATAATTTTTATTTGCCAGTTTGCCTAGGCTAAATTAATAAAAGAGATTCTTGCTTTCTTAACGTAATAAGTATAGTTTTATTTTAAAATTAATTATATATCTATATAAGAATATTTAGGATATTATTATTATTATTAATTATACGCTAGGGGCCGTAAAAGGCATCTAGAACCTCTATATATATCGAGTAGGAAAAACCCCCCTAGGGGGGAAAACCCCCTAGCAAACAGAGCAAAGGAAAGGCCTCGCGCCCCTAGGGGTCGCGAGGCGGGGAACGAAGTAGTATAGTAAGGTGCGGGGCAGCTGCCCGCTAGAGTAGTCTCGGAAAAACAAAAAAGATAAGGGGAGATAAGGAAGGGTAGTAATAACTTAGCGCGGAAGGTAGGGGAGGGGAAGGGGAGGGCGGTAAGGGCAAAGGGGGCGGCAGAATCGGAATAATAGTAAATCCGCTCTAGGGGGGGTATATAAACCTCTCCTTCCTCCCTCTCCCTCTCTCCTTCCTTCTTCCTTTATTATTATCTCGAGAGGTAAGGGTCCCTTAGCTTAAGAGGTCGGCCGGCTATTAGGTCGATTAATATAGTTATATAGGGCAGTATACTAATATATAACCCGGCAGGTAACTAAGCAATAGCGAGATAATAATAATAATAGTAACTTAGCGAGAAAATAGTAGCCCTACCCCCTGCTATAATCCTAACGTAACTAACGCTAGTAGTAGTTAAGCCTAATAAACTGCAGGCAGTGCCCTATAGGGCATATATTAATAGGCTTATCGAGAAAGGGCAGGTTTGCTAGGATTAAACTAGTAAGTATACTTAGGGGTTGCGTAGTAGGAGCGAAAATTAACTAGTAGCAGGTACTCGCTTAGCTAGTTATTATTATTACGCAACCTTATAATAAAAATGCCGGATAGTAAGTTAGGAGCAGGGAGCTTATAGGGAGGGAGAGACGCTAATAGCTTTAAGTTATAGATTTTGCTATTATAGAGAAAAGGCGGGCGGCTATTAAATTTATTATCGAGGGAGGGACTACTAATATAGTAGAGGTAAGTATGCCCTAGGGTCCTAAGCTAGGAGAGTAGGAATACGGTCTAATAGTAATAGTAGTATTAACTTAGTCGGGAGCTATAGGAGGCGTAGAACTAGTACTAGAGTAGGGAGTCTAGGGGTTTTATAGCGCAAGCCGCGGTTCCCCTAGTCGCACTCCCCTTAGTCCTAGCTATGCCTGCCCTAGCCCTAGCTACGCTTATAGTAGTACTATCTACGCTAATAGCAATAAAAAACCTATAGATAATAATAATAATAATTACGAATCTAGTCTAGGTACTAGAGGGCCTTATAAAGGCTATAGGCTAGGAGATCCTTAGTAAGCTAAGGGAGGTATACTAATACTAGGAGATAATTTTCCGTATCTAAGAGAAATAGTTAGCATACTAGGGGAGTATCGATACGTATTATATATATAATAGTTAGCGCTTTAGCAGGATCCTTAGTAATCTTCTTAGTATTAACCTAAATAAGCAGATATATATCCCTAGGGCCTAAAAGGCAAAGGACCTCCCCCTAGATATAGATAGACTAATCTAGCCCTATATTACTAACCCTAACGTTAGGGGCGCGCTAATAGTATATATGCCTAAAGCTACCCTAATACTGCTAAAAATAAAAGGGGGGCTAGGGGCTAATCGAATAGGGTCTGCTCCTTGCAACCGTAATAGTAATAGCAATAGCGATATTATAGAGGTGCTAGCTAAGAGATAGAGGCTAGAAGTAGTAGTAGAGGAGGAGAGGGTATTAGTAGAGAAGGGGGTAGTAGTAGCAGGAGGGGGGGGGGAAGAGAGTCCGGGAGGAGGGAACCCGGCCGCGACCCTAGTAGCGACAGGGACTCCGAGGCGAGGGCCTAGACGCCCCCCTAAGCAGGGTCGCAGTCGTAGGCGTAAGGGTCGGGGTAGTTATAGCGGGAGAGTATTAGGAGGCAGGTAGAGTTATTAGTGCTTTTAGAGTAAGGTTAGTAAATAAAAAGGCAGTCCGCCCCTAGGGGGCAGTAATACCCTTTGTCCTATATAGTATAAAGGCGAGGTCGAACTAATATAGGCGACGCAGTTATATAAACTATAGAGCTAACTTGCTAGCAGAGACCCTGTAGCTAAGTAGATAAGTAAAGTCGGCCTAGTCCCTTAGGGGGCCTAGGTTAGAGAGCAGGAGTCTCTAGGCGCTTATATAGGGGCAGCGGAGGAATAAGTGCTTAGCAGTCTTATCCTCGCTAGTACTATAGGGGCAATATAGGGATAGAACGTTAGGGATATAGCAAGTATAGAGAAAGCGGTTTAGCCTAATCCTGCTAGACTAAAGCTATATTAGGACGCTGCTAAGGAATTTAGGAAGGGTAGTATATAAGTCGAGGGCAAAGCGCGGTTTAAATTAGGGGCGTTTATTAGTAGCCTATCTATAAGACTATCCGTAGTACTTTAGGCGGCCCTCCTATAAGTCCTATTAGAGGAGCTATTTAGCCTAAAGGCGCTTATATAGGTCCTAACGTAACTATAAACTAGGGTTAGGTAACCCTACCTAATATATTATAGAGTCCCTTAGTGCCTGGAGTATAATATAGGGGGCGGGGGGTCGATTATAGCAGGGCTAGAAACGCTAGGAGACCTAGGCATACGCGGCTCGAATACCTGCTGCGATACTATTAGCCTCGAGGAGCTAGAAAGTACGGGCAGAGCAGTAGGAGAGGTAGAGGTCGAGTAGAGGGACGAAAGCTTTAGACTCTATATAGTATAAGGGGGTAGCCCTATAGGCCCTAGTAATAACCCTAAGGCATTTAGATTAGACCTTAGATAATTCCTTATAAATAGGACTATAAGGGGGGCTAGACGGGATTATAATAGGAGCGAAGTAAGCAGAACTATAAGCAATCGCTAAGCGGATAACCTTTATATAGATTTTACGTGCGCGGATAAGAGAGAATCCCTATATAGATATAGCGAGGTTAGTTAGTATAAGCTGCTATTTCTAGAGCTTCTATATAAGTCGGCGCAAGTAAGCCTTCTACTTAAGCTTCCGATAAATCTAGACGCTAAGCATATAGGCCTCCTGCGTAGGGACTATAACGGAGCCGTCGAGGGTAAAAGTACTAGTATTAGCTATATAGGCGCGTATAAAGTAAAGGAGTTTGCTCTTAAGGGGTTAAAATAATATCTCGTACTTATAGGCCTAATCTCGGCAAACCTCCTACGCTTAGACTAACTAGTCCTAAACTTATTACGGTATGCGGCTAGTACTAATAATATTCGTATTATCTATAAACCTTATAGGAATAATTCCGATTTATCGTTCGAGTTAGTAATAGAGGGAAGAGATATATAAGATAAATAGGATTAAGGATATTAGGGACCCTTAGGGGACGCCCCTTTTAATATCGAAGGGTTCGGATAGGCGGCTATTAACCTTAAGCCTAGAACTGCGGCTAGTAAGATAGCTGCGGATAAGCGCAATAAGCTAGGGGGGGAAGCTAAGGAGGTTAAGGGTAGCAATAAGCTTGCTATATAAAACGTAGTTAAAGGCGCTAGTTATATCGAGCATAAGGAGCAATACGGAGCCCTGCTAGGCCTAGGCTATACGCACTATTTTAGTAAGCATAAATAGTGCACTATTAGTAGAATAGCAAGGTCTATTTCCTATCTATCTAAAGGGGAGGACTATAGCAGCCTTAGCAGCGCGAGATAGTTTTTATGCTAAAATAGTCTTTAGTACCTTCCCGACTATATTAAGTAGCGAGATTAGTCTATAACCCCTAGGGGTTTATAAGACCTCTGGGCTCTTGCCCGCCTTCCGAAGCACTATAACGTTCGACTCCTTATATCGAGCAGGGAAGTAGCCGCACGCAATATAACTATAGAGGACTAAGGTAAGGAAGGAGACTAATAGTAGGCCGCACCCTTTAAGGAAGCCGACTAGGATCCTATCGGGACTAGCTAATTTCTAGGAGGCAATACTAAAAAGGGCGGAGTATACCTCGGATTCGCTAACCTTAGGGGCGATACTAATAGCCGGGAAGGGGTCCTTAAGGGAGAGGGGGGGAGTATTCGCCGGACTCGGGGGAAAGAACTTATTAGCAAGCAGCTTAGTCTTTCCCTCGTAGGATAATTATAGGCCGCTAGAAGCATTACGTTATAGGGCAGGTATATAGGTTAGTTCTAGGGGGGTCTAGCTTCGCAAGCGCGCTTATTTAGTTATAGACTATAGGGTCCGGGGGTTACTAGATATGCTATCGAGAAAGTCCTGCTAGTTATCGCGTTTCGCCTTATAGATAGCAGCCTTTTAAATAATAGTTTTATCTCCTAAGGCCTGCTATTAGGATAGGCCGGGGTTTGCTTGCTATGCCCGCCTAGCTTGCTTCGCGTTGCGTACTGCTTCGTTAACCTCCCGTATCTACTAAAGGCACGACCTTAGGCTAAGTCGCTAGGGGAGAGTCGGGATAGTAATAGTCGCTATAGTATCGAGTTCCTAGTATAGCTAGTCTAGAGTAGCGTCTATCTAATCTAGGGAACCTACGAGCGCCTAGGAGGGCAGGAGCCTATTGCGTGCCTTGGCAATAAGGACGTCCCTATTAAATAATTTCTAACGCCTAGTAGGGGCTATATTAGGGGGGGGATTAAGGTCGAAGGAGGCAGATTATAGTATATAATCGGAACCCTTAAGGTCGAGGTCGGGGCCGAGGAAGGTCGGGAAGCAGCTAGGGGATGCCTAGATAAGGTCGATAGTACTCGGTCGGCGGCCGTATATTTCCTAAGTAACCTTATATAAGGGAGTAACGAGTTTAAGGCGTAGCCGTCCCGCTACCCGGAGGAACTTAAGGATATATAGTAAGGATTATTCGTAGAGATCCTAAGAAGGATAATAAGCGTTAAGGTTACCGAGGAGGATATAGGGGGAGCCCGGGTCGAGCTAGTCCTATAGATAAAGGAGGGGGCCTATTACGATGCTAATAGGAGGGGAGTAAACTAATAGGATTCGGGGGCTATAAGCAAAGAAGGCTCCCGCGACGTCCTAGCCGAGAATAGGTATCTAGGTATATAGATCGTAGCGCTTATATATATAGAGGAGGGCCCTGCCCTTGCCCTAAACAAAACAGTAGGGGGCGAGGCCTAGGACTAGCAGTTGGCCGTTAGTATTAAGCTAAGCCTCCTAGATAGCTACTACGTTATAGCTATATTTAGAAAAAAGAGCAAGGTAGATAAGATAGTTCGACTTCTATATATTCTATATAAGGGCCTTAATTTTTATTAAGTTATATAGAGGGGATAGTAAACGGCGATTAAGACGTTAGCGTAAGCTAGGTGCGGGAAGGGGTAAATATAGGGGCGGCACTGCGCTGCGCGCGGCCCTATTATCCTACTATAGGGCGGGAACGGCCACGGAGGCCGCCTCTAGCTTATAGCGAGTATCCGATTAGGGGGTTAATAGGGGGAATTTCCGTATCGCCTAGGGAGCCGCGGTAGGCCTGTTTCTATAGCGAAACCTGGGTAAAGCCGTCCTTATTAGTAGTAGGTGCGGGCTAGGAAGCGAGCGGCTATTAAGAAGTAGTCGGTATTTAGCTATAGTTTAGTAGGTAGTCCTAGCAGTAGTCCTAGAAGCAATAGAGTCGCGCAGGGTATATAGATCTAGCCCTATCCTAGTGCTAGCGGGATACTTTGCAATCCCGGGACTATAAGGCGTAGTTCCCTTTGTATAGGATATAGTAGCGTTAACGTTTACCCTTAAAGGCAGGGCAGTTAGTCTCCCCTCCCTCGTGCGGGGAGGACCTGCAGTGCCCGTAACGCGGGGTATCTTTGCAGTATTTAGCTATATAGCTAAACTAGAAATATTAATAGTATTATTTAGGGCGGATGGTATTTTTATAGGGTTTATAGTAAATAATCTCGGCGTCGATAATTAGCCTATTCGCATAAAGTCGATTAGTATTAGCGACGCTGCTAATACCGAGGATAAGGCAGGTCTAAAGCGCAACCCCCTAGGGTCCCTTACGGGGCTTAATTGCCCGAGCTCGGATAATATCGACCTTATTAATATCCTTAATACCCTAAAGCAACTTATCTCTATCTTAGAGGGCGGCTAAGGTGCGGATGCCCTTAGCAATTATAGCGTATAAGCATTAAGTAAGCACTGCTTCCTCGCCGAAAGCCGCCTAAATCTATCCTTTAGGACGAGGGCACGATATCTTATTAGGGTTAAAGGTAAGCATAATATTGCTACTTAGTAAACGCCTAGCAGTAACTATAGCAGGGTTGCCTATAGCGGAATTAGCTTTAGTAACGATCTTTATAGGGGTAAGGAAGGGAGCCCCCTTAGTAACTAGGATGCCCTAAACTAAGATAAGCATCTCGCGTTCCTATCGAGCTAGTACTAGTCGGACGAGAGGTAGTCCCGAGGGTAGTATAGTAGCAGGGGTAGCGAGTACGGCGGCCTAGGACGGTTTCGACCCGGTCGTATAGGGTTGCAGAACCTTCTATACGGCCAATTCGACGGATTTCTAGATTGCACGGGTAATAGTAGCAGGAAGGGAGGTCTCGTCCGTCTTAGCAGCAGCAGGGGCGCGCTTCTAAAGCTTCTTCCACACTGTATCTATAATAGCCTATACGGCCCTGAAATTTTCTTATAAGACTACCCTAGCGAGACTATTAAAAGCGTCTTTTATAATAGGATTAGTCGGCGCTCGCAATATCTCTATAAACGGGTCCTTATTAGGTGTATCGATAATATTAAATTAGCTAGTACCCGTATGCGGGTGCTATTATAACTGCGCGATCCCCTTAGGACTCCTATCGATTACTATTAGGACCCCAATAGTATTGCCGGGGGCCCTATCCAGGGGCGCCGCGGACGGCGCTATGCCGAACGAAAAGGAGAGAAGGGGAACTAAAGAAGAAGACTTATAGTCGCAATAAGAGATTATAGCAAGCGCTTCGTCGTCGCTGCGGCAAAATGTTATTAATATTTAGGATATAAAAACGTAATCCCTTCGAAATAAAAAGAAAATAAGTATAGTATAGAGGCAATATCTATCCGATTTCGGGTCGGTATTAAAAAAAAGTATTCTAAAAGTCGTAAAGAATAAAAAACGAAAATAAAAAAGAATAATCGAAAAGGTTTTCCTAGAAAAAGAAATAAATCCCTCTAGGTATCTCGATTATTATCCTAAACGTTCTAAGTATAAGTCGAGGCCCTTAAGAGATTAAAACCGCGGGCTATAAGAATCCGTTCCTTCCTAAGGATCTTATTATTATTTAAGGTCGATTTAGTCTTCTAAGCAGCTATTATACTATCTAGTACTATAAGAGATTAAAACCGCGAACTCTAGGAGTCCGTTCCTTCCTAGGGTAAAAGTCGTTTCCTAGCTTAGGTCTAGGCATTTATTTCCTAGCTAATCTGCATTTTATTAGATATAGGACTTATATTAATAGCTAATAGTAATACTAATTAGTATAGGTAGGGTATTAATATATATTAGTATAATATAAGAGAGGACTCTACTTAAATTAGCTTAGGTCCTTAATTTATTAATATTTACTTATATTTATCTCTCTCCTTTCTTCCTTAAGGGAAGAAGGCAGAGTTTATATATATATTTCCCTAATCCTAATCCTTTTTTTCTGCTTTATTTTTATAATCTCTTTATAATCTGCTTCTAATCTTAGACTAAGTTCGATCTAATTATACTATAAGTACTGCCTAAATATAGCCCTATTATATAATTAAATGCTTTATCTATGCGTACCTATCCCTAGTCTTTTTCTTTAGGGGCAGATACGCGTTAAGACGCGTAGATAATTCGTATCGTGCATAGTTGTATTTATATAATATCTTTCCTTTCTTTTTCTTTATTTTTATTATTACTATTTAGGTCGCTATTCTATAGTAGTACTAGGCTAGACCCTTATAAATAATAAAGATTAATTCCCTTCTCTGCTTTCTTTTTCTACTATAGCGGACCCTAATATATACTTTTAATTATCTTAGCAGGTAGCTAAGCTTTAATAAATTATTTTATAGTAGTAGGATACTATACTGCAGTTAGAGTAATAGGCAATAGCGTAGTCGAGCCGCCCTAAGCGTAAGCCGCTGCTGCCTAGATTGCTATTCGATAGAGATAAGACGTTATTTCTAGCATAGCGCTCCTTTATAGTATATAAGCTAATTACTAACTAGGAGTTTATTAGTACTACCTATAACTAGTAGGTGTTTTTATACTAGTACTTTGCGCTATTTATATAGGCTAATGTGTAAATATAACTACGCACGATACGAATTATTTACGCGTCTTAACGCGTATCTGCCCTTAAAGGAAATAACTAGGGATAGGTACGCATAGATAAAGCATTTAATTATATAATAGGGCTATATTTAGGCAGTACTCGTAGCATAATCGGATCGAACTTAGTCTAAGATTAGAAGCAGATTATAGGGAGATTAGGAAAATAAAGCAGAAGAAGATAATTAGGATTAGGGAAATATATATATAAACTCTGCCTTCTTCCCTTAAAAAAGAAGGAAAAGAGATAGATATAAGCAGATATTAATAAATTAAGGACTTAAGCTAATTTAAGCAGAGTCCTCTCTTATATTATACTAATATATATTAATGCCCTACTTATACTAATTAGTATTACTATTAGCTATTAATATAAGTCCTATATCTAATAAAATGCAGATTAGCTAGGAAATAGATGCCTAGACTTAAGCTAGGAAATAACCTTTACCCTAGGAAGGAATAGACTCCTAGAGTTCGCAGTTTTAATCTCTTATAGTACTAGATAGTATAATAGCTGCTCGGAAGACTAAATCGACCTCGAATAATAATAGGATCCTTAGGAAGGAATAGACTCTTATAGCCTGCGGTTTTAATCTCTTAAGGACCCCGACTTATACCTAGAACGTTTAGGAATAACTAAATCGACCCTAAATAATAATAAGATTCTTAGGAAGGAATAGACTCTTATAGCCTGCAGTTTTAATCTCTTAAGGACCTTAACTTATACCTAGAACGTTTAGGATAATAATCGAAATACCTAGAGGGATTTATTTCTTTTTCTAGGGAAACCTTTTTAATTATTCTTTTACTTTTGTTTTTTACTCTTTACGACTTTTAGAATACTTCTTTTTAATACTAACCCGAAATCGGATAGATATTGCCTCTATACTATACTTATTTTCTTTCTATTTCGAAGGGATTATATTTTTATATCCTAAATAATTTTATATAGATATATAATTATACTATACTCGTTACGTTTAGGAAGCAAGAATCTCTTTTATTAATTTAGCCTAGGCAAACTAGCAAATAAAAATTATCTGCCTAGCTAAATCTATCTAAAATTTTTATTACGCCTAGCTATGCTTAAAAATATTTTTGCCTAGCTTTACTTGCTTAATTTTTTTTGCCCCCTAGCTAAATTTCCCTGCTAATTTTGCCCCTAGGAGCCTAGCTAGCAAACTACGTTACAGGATTATTTTTTTATCCTAAACTCCTGCCAGGCTTATATAGCTGCGTAAGCTAAATTAGTATACTCCCCCTTCTAGAACTCGTCGAAAAGGTAGTTTATCTAGATAAACGCCGCTAGAGCCTATATAGCGCGCCTAGCTTTAGGTGCTAGCTTTATATTTAATATTAGCTAAGAATTATCTCGATATTAGAAGGGGATATTTATAATCTCGTACCTTAATCCCCGTAATAAATAATAAAAATAACTCTTTACTATCGCTAAGTCCTATTCCTAATAGGCATTAGTCGATAGCGGCTACTAAGCTAGATAGGAAATATACTAGTAATAGGGGACTATCCTTATTACCTCTCTATACGGCTAACTATAACTTAGGATTTGTAGATTTTAACGAGACCCGCCTAGCGTCTTAGGAGTCTTTATTATTATTATTAGCGTTTTTAGCGTAGTTGCGGCTAGGAATAAGCAACGACTTAGTATTATTAGCGGCGGCGTGCGTCTTAGAGCCCGAGGTATTAATAATAAGCTGCTTAAGGATAAAGCCGGGATACTTATATAAAATTAGCCTAATGCTCTTATAAAATATTGCGAAATCTTCTTAAAATCGCGATTAAATTAGCTAAAATTATACTTATTTTGCCGCGTATATAGAGGAGGAACTAGAGCAATATCGCCGTTATCGTTATTATTACTACTAATAGCTATCGTCTCTCTTATCGAAGTATTATCGCCTAAAGGCCTACCCTCCCTACTCCCCTGCCTGGCCCTATAGCCCCTCCCCCTGCCCCTACCCCTATGCTTCTTAGCTAGCTTTAGTAGCATTTCTAGAATATTTCGTTAGCCTTATATAACGATTTCGGGAAAGTACTACTGCTATTTCTATTTAAGTTATTTATACTTACTTGCAATAATAATAATAATACTATGCCTTTTTATTAGGAGTATAGAAGGAAGAAAAAAGGAAGAAGTATAAGAGGAAGAGAGGGAACGAATTTATTTCGCGGGGTAAGTTATATATACGCGTATAAAAAGCGCGAAATACAGTAAGTATGCACTATAACCCTACTACCCTACGAAAAGCCGTTTCCTTTACCCTTTTTCTTTTACTATATTCTTCTTTATATACTCGTTTATTTATTTCCTATATTATTTCTTCCTTTCTATTTTTCCTATATACTATTTTCTTTATTACCTTTCTTCTTCTTATTTAGTTTTTTTTTTATAACGATTTAATAATAAAAAGAGGACTACTAGTATATAAATACAACTACGCATAATATAAATCGTCTACGCGTCTTAACGCGTATTTGCCCCTAAAGGAAATAACTAGGGATAAGTACGCATAGATAAAGCATTTAATTATATAATAGGGCTATATTTAGGCAGTGCTTATAGTATAATCGGATCGAACTTAGTCTAAGATTAGAAGCGGATTATAAGGAGATTAGGAAAATAAAGTAGAAGAAGATAATTAGGATTAAGGAAATATATATATAAACTCTGCTTTCTTCCCTTAAGGAAGAAGGAAGAGAGATAGATATAAGCAGATATTAATAGATTAAGGACCTAAGCTAACTTAAGCAGAGTCCTCTCTTGTATTATACTAATATATATTAATGCCCTACTTATAGCTAAGGTAGCCCCTTTTTTTAAGCAAGGGGAGGAATATAAATATAATATAAAGCACTTCCTTAACTACCTCGATAGCGTTTTTGCAGACCCCTACTATTAATAGATAGTTATAGCAGAGCTAGAGAAACTTATATAGCGCTCTACTAAGTCTTTTTCGGATTTTCTTATCTGCTTTAAGGCTAAGTTATCCCTATTAGGTAGGGCCTTATAGAATAAGGTTATTAAAGTCTAATACTTTTATTACTCCTTTTTATCTAAGTTATATTAATACTATATTAGGCGTAATATCCCTTATAATAACTATACTAGGGCAGTAATACGTATTAAGTCTATTGCTATTAATATCGAAGCCTTCTGCCTTAAGGCTTGTTTTAATACTAAGGGGGCTTCTCTAGCTAGCTAGACGCGTTTATGCCCTAATACCCTAATAATAGATATTTATAGCGCGGGCACTTCCTCTTAACCTGCTGCCTGCTATCCGCAATAGTCTAATACCTACTGCTAAGTAACGTAGGTTAGCTTAGATATAATTAAGTAGCGCTATATTAATAATATATGCCTTTGCTATAATATCCCTAGGCACTTCCTAAAGTCCTATAACTTTTCTCTAGCGTATTACTTGTCTATATTATACGTACGTTTTATAGATATAGTAGATGCTTCTAACGCTTCTCTAGGCTAGGCGGGAAATATACTGCCCTTATAATAAGTCTCTTGCTAGGGGCAAGTAGTTGCATTAAGGATATTAATAGTAGTTTAGCAATATAATTTAAGGATATTAAGAGGGATATAAATACTATGCCCTTTCTTTTTCTTATACTTATAAACTCTACTACTTTTATTAACGCGCAGGCAGACTATAGCTATAATTACTACGCTGCTATAAGCGAATTGCTAGTTTAATATTACTAGCTTAAGCGAGTACGTTTTCCCTAGCTGCGTATAGTCCGGATAGCTATATTAATTAGTTATAATTAGGATAGTCGTTTTAAGGAAATATTATTAATTTAGAATATTATGCGTTTTATTGCTAATATTAATAAGTAGCTTATGCCTATTATTGCGTACCTAATCCCTAGGCTAACGCAGGAATTTATTCTTAGTACCCTATAGCTTATGCGTTATAACGTATTAGTCCGCGCTAGCTAGTGCGAGTTAATTATCTATTCCGCAAATAACCTAGTTATTTATAGTAGTACTGCTTGCTAGGTTTCTAACCCTATAGTTGCTATTATAAGTTCTGTCTTTGCTAGCCTTATTCGCTAAGAAACCTATTATCCTAAGGGTTTCTAGTTCTTTGCAACTAGCCTGCGCGAGATATTATTAGCGCTTTGCGTTATTCCTACTCTTAAAGCGCCCTTTATAATTTCCCTCTTATCTAAAGTCTCTAACTTTGCTAACCTCTTTAGTAAGAAGAAGGCTAGCGCCCTGCTACCTTACTATAGTAGCTAGGATTACTATATTCGCCTGCGTTATAACCTAGATAGTTCCTTACCTGCTTTCTTATAAGGCCCTTTATATAATATACTATAGGAATACTTTCTCGAGGTTTGCTAGTAAATTACTAACCTAATAGATAAGGGGTGGATTTGCGCAAGCTTATTATTAGCAGCTGCTCCTATCCAGGGTTCGAAAAAAATCTTGTACTTATATAATTACTTATAAGTAATGCGATTTTTTGCGATTTAAATCACGGATTTTTGCTTAGTTAGATGATTTTTTATAATTTAAATTACTAGGGTAAAAAAATCACTTATAAGTGATTTTTTTAGTTAGAAAAAAATTATAAGTAGATGATTTTTATGATTTTTTTTATAAAGTATATATATAGTATTTTTAATAAAAAGTAGAAATTTTAAAGATAAATTAAGGACTTTTAAGAGGAAGAATAATTAGTAGGGTTATTATAGGTAGGGCATTAACATATATTAGTATAATATAAGAGAGGACTCTGCTTAAGTTAGCTCGGGTCCTTAATCTATTAATATCTGCTTATATCTATTTCTCTTCTTCCTCTATTAGAGAGGAAGACGAAATATATATAAATTCTTAAAGGCAACTAGGTTAAACTAGAGGTAATATATAATTATCCTAAACTCCGTATAATCTAAATATATAGCCGCCCCCTTTCTCCTTTAAACTATTATTGCTACGATCTTAGTATAAACTTATTATAATATTATATGCTTATTATACTAAGTTTAGGGGTAATCTACTTCCCCTTTTATACTGCCCCTATTATACTCCTATCTCCTATCTAAAGGGGCATAATACTTATATAGAAAGGGATAATATATACTATAATAGGGGCAATATAGAATATCTAGCAAAAAGGGGTTTATATGCATTATAACTATAACTATTGCTAAGTTAGTTATAATAAAGGGGCTTATGCGGAAATAAGTTATTCTATATTCTATAGTTACGTCCCTAATTCTAATAAATATATACTAGCAGTTCTTTTTTTATCGAATCGAATTTTATTTAGATTCGATTTAATATTATACTAGTTTATCTCCTTTTTTATTATAAATCCCTCTAGCAAGATAGTAGCCTTATTTATATCGATAAGACGTTCTAGTATCTTATTTAGGGTTGCTTTTATTATAGTATTTGCGGGATTATCCTTCCCCGCAATCTATTAGATTTTATTAATTTCTCGCCCCTTATATAACTCTTAAATAGATATAATATCGATTATAAGTCGTTTTTCTTTTATTATTCTAAGCTTAATAAGGTACTTATAAAGCAAGAACAAATCCGTATATAATATAATAGGAACTTAGGCCGATTCTAGCTTAGCTATAATACGATTTAGAGTTATTACTAGGGAGATTCTAATATCGAATCCTAATAATATACTATATATTTCTAAGGTAAGGATACTCTAGGTAATCCTCTTGCATTTTATAGAACTCTAATAAATAACGTTTCCTTTTATTACGAACTTATTTACTATCCTATCTTTATTGCCTAGGATAATAATATATCTAATCTATAAGAATAAGTTATTATTATTTATAAGTAATCCGTCTATAAAAATAAATAATTTAAGTACTAAAAGGTTAAAGGGGATATATATTTATCCGCGCTACTAATTATTCTTTTGCTATTATAGCTGCTTATTAATCCTCTAGCAGTTTTTTATAGTAGGTTAGTATTGCTAAGCGGCAATAAATAGGTCGAACGCAGCCTCTAGTAAGCAAATAGACGCAATATAGCCTCCTCGCGCACGCTATTCGAGGTAGTATTAAGCAAAATTAGGTTAGGAATAATTAATAACTTTAATCTTAGCAGCCTAGCCTTTTTATTAAATTGCTAGCGAATTCGATATAAGATATAACTACGAACTATTAAAATCTATTACGCTACCTAGGGTTAAGTTTACTTAGGGTTTTAAGCGAATTTAGGCGGAATTTAGCTTAGCCTTTTCTTGCTTATAGAAAAAATTAGTGCTAAGAATAATCGTATTATTAGTTTGCATCCTAATAAGACTAAAATAAGAGCAGCTAGAATGCAAAAGGAGAAGGCAGTTATTAAACGTAGATAGTTATATATAAAGCTATTAAATATAGTACTCGAAATAAGTCTAAAACTAGTAAACTCCGGACTCTATAATACTATATAATAGCTTAATAACTCTAATAATTATCTAAAGAGGGTACTTATTCTAGAGTTCTTTTAAAAAGCTTATAAGGATTATTTATTTAAGTATCGATTAGGATTATAGATAAGCCTAGGTAATATTACAAAGGCATAACTTTATCCCCTAAGTAATATATATTAGAGCTAGAGCTAAAAGCAATTATTAGCTAACCTTTTAGATTATAAGAGATTAGGTTAGGATTTCTTTCTTTCCGTTATTATTATATCTTGTAATAATTAGTTATAATTTTTCGTATAGGTAATTAGTTATTTTATCCTTAACTTTTTAGATAAGTCTAGCACGAAAAATCCAAACTCCTTTATACTAGGCAGGATTAAACTATTTAAAAGAGAAAATACCTTAGCCTATAAGGTCTATAATCTCCTTTTAGTCTAATACTTTAAATAGGGGTCTAGGGGTTATAATCTTGCCTTTTACGCAAAAATAAAGAAAAAGCGCAAAATCGTCCTATTCTTTCTTAGATATAAATTAGGTTAAGGTCTTTAGTAACTATAGCAGGTAAACCTCTAAACGCTATAAGAATCGGGTCTATTTTTAGGCAGATTTCGGGTTATTTTTATTCTATTCCTAGGCAGCCTATAATTAGGGATTATTTAAAAAGTAAGGCTATATATATATTAACTAAAAGACCTAGAGACTAGTCGAGGACTAGATTATAATATTATAGCTATTAATAGCCTTAAGGGTAAAAGGACTAGTCTAGCCGTCTTTTTCTCTCTAAACCTTAACCTAGCTTTATAATAAGAGTTAAAAGAGCGTTATTATATTAGGGCTATTCCTAGTAGATAGCGCCTCTTTTAGTTATCGAGATACTATAATTTCTCGAAGACTTATTATTGCTTTCTAAACGGCTTTAGCCCGTTCTCGAGTAGTTTTCGATAGTAGAGAATCCTAAATAATCCTTAAATATATACTAAAAATAAGGAGAGTTAGAACTAATTTATCCGGGCTAGTAGTATTATTTATAGCTTTAACTGCTATCTAGAGAATAGAATCTTATCCTATTATTGCTCCGATTTTAGTGCTAAGGATCTTATATGCCTAGCAGAAGGGGGTATAGTATTTTTTAACCTTCCCTATAGATTAATACGCTTCTACTAGTACTTGCTAGCAGGTAATTCCTATTTATCTAGATTCGTTCTAGAATTCCTTAGATAAAAAATTCGTGCTTATATTATATTAGAGCGAATCTAGGGGTCCTAAGTACGTATCGATCTATATTATCTTTAAGGCTTCCTAGGTATCCTTAGTAGATATTAAACGCAGGAATTAGGCGGCCTAAAAAGATATTATAGCGTTAATAACGTAAAGAACTAGTTTTCTACTTAGGTATATAACGTCTATAATAATCTCGAAATTAAACTCTTTATTATTATAAAGCGTAAACTTAAATCGGCTAGGTGCCTTGCTATATAACTAATAATATTAGCAGAACTTCGAAATACTTTTAAGAGTAGTTATTAGTATTTTATATCTAGCTCTAGATAGAAGTTAGTATAATTATTATGCTATAGGGTATCTAAATTAGTAGTAGATTATCCTAATTTCGGATTTAGTTAGGAATAAAATCGCGGCGTCTTTAGGTTAAAGGAAGAACTAAGGGTGCCCCTATTTGCAAATAACTAGTAGCACTTTATCCTAGCTAATAAGCTCGTTTATTATATTCTAGAAGAAAATCTTTAAGCAATTTATATCTGCTAAAAAAAGAAGAAAAGAAGTAGGCAAAGTAAAAACGTAAAAGGTAATATTTCTAAATAGAGTTTTAATAGTTATATTACTAAGTATAAGTATATTTTATCCTTTGCTAAATTTAATAGAATTAGTGCTAGCAGATATTTTATTAACTATAAGATATAGTATTATTTTCTATAGGGCTTTAACCTAATTTTATCTAGTAGTCGAAATCTATATAGTACTAGTATCGATTATAATTCCCTAAAAAGACTATTAGGAATATTAATCCTCGAGAAGAAATTGCGAAGCTAGTACGGGTTTTATTCCGTCTAATTTCGGGTTATATCTATTAAAAAGGTGCATAAATACTAATATAGAAAGGAACTAAAAGGCTTCTTATTACTTTAAAATATCCTTAGGGTTATTATTAATTATATACTATTCTTTATTATATAATTTAAGTCCTTTAAATACTATAATATAGGCTATAAAGTCCTAAGGGCTATTATCTAAAAATTTACAATATGCTATATACGAGGTCTTTACCTGCTTTTATTCTTTAGGCGGATATTTAGTTAACTAGTAACTAACCTTGCTATATATAAAATACTTTCGAGTCTAATTCTTATTTAGTCTAAAATCGGATTAGACTTAGGTTATTCTCGAACTATCTTCTAACCGATTTTATATATTATTTTAATATCTATAGTCTAGATAATAAATTACGCTCTATTATAATATCTATTTAGCTTTATTTTTTGCAATCGATATTTCTAGTACGGATTATAAATCTACTCGTAAGTTCTCGGTATCCTTAGCTAGTTAAAATAATGCAAACTTAAGTTCTAGTACTCCTTAGTATATATTAATAATTATTATACGTAGAGGGGTATCTCCTTTATACCCTTTTTATATGTTTATTAGAATTAGGGACGCAACTACAGAATACGGAATAACCTGTTTCCGTATAAGCCCCTTTCTTATAACTAACTCGGCAATAGTTATAGTTATAATACACGCAAACCCCTTTCTGCTAGATATTCTATATTATCCCTATTATAGTATATATTACCCCTTTCTATATAAGTATTGTGCCCCTTTAGATAAGGGATAATAGCATAATAAGGGCAGTATAGAAAGGGAAATAAATTACCCCTAAACTTAGTACGATAAGCATATAATATTATAATAAGTTTATACTAAGATTATAGCGATAATAGTTTAAAAGAAAAAGGGGGCGGCTATATATTCGGATTATATAGAGTTTAGGATAATTATATATTACCTCTAGTTTAACCTAGATATCTTTAAGACTTTATATATATTTTATCTTCCTCTCTAATAAAGGAAGAAGAGAGATAGATATAAGCAGATATTAATAGATTAAGGACCTAAGCTAACTTAGGATTAGCCCGAGTTCCTATCGTATTATGCACGGATTTATTCTCGCTCTACGAGTACTTTATTAAGCTTAGAATAATAAAAGAAAAACGACTTATAATCGATATTATATCTATCTAAGAGTTATATAAGGGGCGAGAAATTAATAAAATCTAATAGATTATAGGAAAGGATAATCCTGCGGATACTATAATAAAAGCAACCCCGAATAAAACGCTAGAACGTCTTATCGATATAAATAAGGCTACTATCTTACTAGAGGGATTCGTAATAAGGAAGGAGATAAACTAGTATAATATTAGATTAAATCTAAACGAAATTCGATTTAATAAAGAAAAAACTGCTAGTATATATTTATTAGAATTAGGGACGTAACTACGGAATACGGAATAACCTGTTTCCGTATAAGCCCCTTTCTTATAACTAACTTAGCAATAGTTATAGTTATAATATACGCAAACCCCTTTCTGCTAGATATTCTATATTATCCCTATTATAGTATATATTACCCCTTTCTATATAAGTATTATGCCCCTTTAGATAGGGGATAGGAGTATAATAGGGGCAGTATAAAAGGGGAAGTAGATTACCCCTAAACTTAGTATAATAAGCATATAATATTATAATAAGTTTATACTAAGATTATAGCAATAATAGTTTAAAGGAGAAAGGGGGCGGCTATATATTTAGATTATACGGAGTTTAGGATAATTATATATTACCTCTAGTTTAACCTAGATGCCTTTAAGACTTTATATATATTTCGTCTTCCTCTCTAATAGAGGAAGAAGAGAGATAGATATAAGCAGATATTAATAGATTAAGGACCCGAGCTAACTTAAGCAAAGTCCTCTCTTATATTATACTAATATATGTTAATGCCCTACCTATACTTTTCCGAGGGCTTGTTAATATAACTCTAGTTTATCGAATAGTTTTTAAAAAACCTTATATAGAGATAGTTCTAAATTTATCCTATAAACGGATTAAAATAAGGTTAATATCTAGTTAGTAAAGTAGTACGCGTAATTAATATCCGACTCGAAGTATTTCTTAAGTTAGTTATATTATATTTTAAAGGTATTATACTATTTAATATAATCTATAAAGTACTATTATACGCGACTAGTCTAAATATAAGGGAAAATTAAATAGAAGTATCTAAAGGCAATTTTTAATAAAAAATAAACGTTAAAAAACAAATAGATAATATTATTAAGCAAATTATATAGTTTCCCTATAAAGTTCTTTATTTTATCCTAGACTTTAGTAAATTTAGTTATAATATTATTATTAATAGGCAAGTTAGAAGTCGATTTCGGGGGTAACTTAATATAAAATTTAAATAGGATTATTTTAGGCTTTTCCTAAATTTAGATTAAATTTAAAGCAATTTCTTATAGAGTTCGTATATTATTCTAGTTATATTTTAAAAAGGCTATATCCTGCCTAGGTAGGTTTTAGAATTAATATAACGTTAAATATTAAGTTCGTCCTTAGGGAATATCCTTATCTATTATAAGTTCTATAAATAGAGTTATTTAGGGGTTTATTTAGGGGATAAGTAAAGGTTCTTATTAATATAGTAGTAAAGGGTTCCGAATTAATAGCGTTCGCCCTCTAGTTAGCAATTAGGATAGATTTAAATTTAGGGAGTTTCTAGTTAGAGGTTATTATATCCCCTGTAAAAGGGCATAGTAAGGCAGTCGGGTACCTTTTTCGAATTACGCCTATTTTTTTTTTTTAATCGTATGCTAGGGGCCGTAAAAGGCATCTAGAACCTCTATATAAGTCGAGTAGGAAAAACCCCCCTAAGGGGGAAAACCCCCTAGTAAAAAAGCAAAAAAAAGGCCTCGCGCTCCTAGGGGTTATAAGGCAGGGAACTTAGTAGTATAGTAAAGTACGGGGCGGCTGCCTGCTAGGATAGTCTCGGAAAAATAAAGGAGATAAGGGAAGATAAGGAAAGGGGGTAATAACTTAGTGCGGAAAGTAAGAAAGGGGGAGGGGAGGGCAGTAAGGGCAAAGGGGCAGTAGAATCGGAATAATAGTAAATCCGCTCTAGGGGGGGTATATAAACCTCTCCTTCCTCTTTCTCCCTCTTTTTTTCCTTTTTTCTTCTTTATTATTTTAAAAGGTAAGGGCCCTTTAACTTAAGAGGTTAGCCTGCTATTAGGTTAACTAATATAATCGTATAGGGCAGTATACTAATATATAACCCTATAAGTAACTAAGTAATAGCGAGATAATAATAATAATAGTAACTTAGTAAAAAATAATAGCCCTACCCCTTGCTATAATCCCTACTCGACTAATACTAGTAGTAGTTAAGCCTAATAGACTATAGGCAGTACTTTATAGAGTATATATTAATAGGCTTATTAAAAAAGGCTAGGTTTGCTAGGATTAAACTAGTAAGTATGCCTAGGGGTTATATAGTAGGAGCGAAAATTAACTAGTAGTAAGTACTTACTTAGCTAGTTATTATTATTATATAACTTTATAGCAAAAGTACTAAATAGTAAGTTAGGAGCAGGAAGCTTATAAGGAAAGAGAAAGGCTAATAGGAATAAGTAATAAACTTTATTATTATAAAAAAGGGGCAAGTAGCTATTAAATTTATTATTAAAGGAGGAACTACTAATATAGCAAAAGTAAGTACGCCCTAGGGTCCCGAGCTAGGAGAGTAGGAGTTTAGTCTAATAGTAATAGTAGCGTTAACTTAGTTAGGAGCTATAGGAGGCATAGAACTAGTACTAGAGTAGGGAGTCTAGGGGCTTTATAGCGCAAGCTATAGTTCCCCTAGTCGCACTCCCCCTAGTCCTAGTTATGCCTGCCCTAGCCCTAGCTACGCCTATAGTAGTCCCGCCCGCGCTAATAGTAATAAAGAACTTGCTAATAATAATAATAATAATTATAAGTCTAGTTTAGGTACTAGAGGGCCTTATAAAGGCTATAGGCTAGGAGATCCTTAGTAAGCTAAGGGAGATATACTAATACTAGGAGGGAATTTTTTATATTTAGGAAAAATAGTTAGTATACTAGGGTAGTATTAATATATATTATATATATAATAGTTAGCGCTTTAGTAGGATCCTTAGCAACTTTTTTAGTATTAACCTAAATAAGTAAATATATATCCCTAAGGCCTAGGGGGCAAAGGACCTCCTTCTAGATATAGATAGACTAATCTAGCCCTATATTATAAACCCTAACGTTAGGGGCAAGCTAATAATATATATGCCTAAAGCAGCCCTAATACTACTAAAGGCAAAAAAGGGGATAGGGGCTAATCGAATAAGGGCTACTCCTTGCGCCTATAATAGTAATAGTAATAGCAATATTATAGAGGTGCTAGCTAAGAGATAGAAGCTAGAAGTAGTAGTAGAGGAGGAGAGAGCAGCAGTAGAAAAGGGGGCAGTAGTAATAAGAGGGGGAGGGGAGGAGAGTCTAGGAGGGGGGAACCTAGCCGCGACCCTAGTAGTAGCAGGGACTCCGAGGCGAGGGCCTAGATGCCCCCCTAAGCAGGGTCGCAGTTATAAGCATAGGGGTTAGGGCAGTTATAATAGAGGAGTATTAGGAGGCAAGTAAAATTATTAGTGCTTTTAGTAAGGTTAGTAAATAAAAAGGCAGTCTGCCCCTAGGGGGCAGTAATACCCTTTATCCTATATAATATAAGGGCGAGGTCGAACTAATATAGGCGATATAGTTATATAAACTAAAGAGCTAGCTTACTAGTAGAGACTTTACGGCTAAGTAGACGAATAAGGTTAGCCTAGTCCCTTAGGGGGCCTAGGTCGGAGAGCAGGAGTCTCTAGGCGCTTATATAGGGGTAGTAGAGGAAAAAGTGCTTAGTAGTCTCGTCCTTACTAGTACTATAGGGGCAATATAGGGATAGTATATTAGGGATATAGTATATATAGAGAAAATAGTTTAGCCTAATCTTGCTAGACTAAAGCTATATTAGGACGCTACTAAGGAATTTAGGAAGGGCGGTATATAAGTTAAGGGCAAGGCGTAGTTTAAATTAGGGGCGTTTATTAGTTGCCTATCTATAAAACTAACTATAGTGCTTAAGGCAGCCCTTATAGGAATTCTATTAGAGGAGCTATTTAGCCTAAAGGCGCTCTTATAAGTCCTAATATAACTATAAGCTAGGGTTAAATAACCCCGCCTAATATATTATAAAGTCCTTTAGTAACTAAAGTATAATATAAGAGGCAGGGGGTCGACTATAGCAGGGCTAGAGACGCTAGGAGACCTAGGCGTACGCAGCTTAAATACTAGCTATAATACTATTAGCCTCGAAGAGCTAAAAAGTATAGGCAGAGTAGTAAGAGAAGTAGAGATTAAGTAGAGGGATAAAAGCTTCGGACTCTATATAGTATAGGGGGGTAGCCCTATAGGCTCTAGTAATAACCCTAAAGTATTTAGATTAGACTTTAGATAATTCCTTATAAATAAGACTATAAGGGGGGCTAGATAGGACTATAATAGGAGTAAAGTAGGCAGTACTATAAGCAATCGCTAAGTAGATAACCTTTATATAAATCTTATAAGCATAGATAAGAGAAAAACCCTATATAGAAGTAGCGAGGTTAGTTAGTATAAGCTGCTATTTCTAGAGCTTCTATATAAGTTAGTATAGATAAGCTTTCTACTTAAGCTTCTAATAAATCTAGACGCTAAGCATATAGGCCTTCTGCGTAGAGACTACTATAGAGCTATCGAGAGTAAGGGAGCTTATATTAGCTATATAGGCGCGTATAAAGTAAAGGAGTTCGCTCTTAAGGGGTTAAAATAATATTTTATACTTATAGGCCTAATCCTAGCAGACCTCCTACGCTTAGACTAACTAGTCCCGAACCTATTATAGCGTGCGGCTAGTGCTAATAATATTTATATTATCCGCAAACCTAATAGGAATAATTCCGATTTATTATTCGAGTTAGTAGTAAAAGGAGGAGATATATAAGATAAATAGGATTAGGGATATTAGGGACCTTTAGGGGACTCCCCTTTTAATATCGAAGGGTTTAGATAGGCAGCTATTAACTTTAAGCTAGGAACTATAACTAGTAAGGTAGCTGCGGATAAGTATAGTAAGCTAGGGGGGAAGCTAAAGAGGTTAAGAGTAGTAACGAGTTTACTATATAAAATATAGTCGAAGGCGCTAGTTATATTAAGCATAAGGAGCAAAATAGAGCCTCGTTAAGCCTAGGCCGCGCGTACTATTTTAATAAGTATAAATAGTATACTATTAGTAGAATAGTAAGGTCTATTTCCTATCTGCCTAAAGGGGAGAACTATAGTAGCCTTAGTAGCGCAGGATAGTTTTTATACTAAAATAGTCTCTAGGACTTTCCTAACTATATTTAATAGCAAGATTAGTTAGTAACCCCTAGGGGTCTATAGGACTTCTAGACTCTTGCCTGCCTTCTAAAGTACTATAACGTTCGACTCCTTATATCGAGCAGGGAAGTAGCTATACGCAATATAACTATAGAGGACTAAGGTAAGGAAGGAGACTAGCAGTAAGCCGCACCCTTTAAGGAAGCTAACTAGGATCCCGTTAAGACTAGCTAATTTCTAGGAGGTAATACTAAAAAAGGCAGAGTATACTTTAGATTTACTAACTTTAGGGGTAATGCTAATAGCTAGGAAGGGGTCCTCGAGGGAAAGGGGGGGAGTATTTACTAGATTTAGGGGAAAGAACTTATTAGCAAGCAACTTAGTCTTACCCTTATAGGATAACTATAGGCCGCTAGAAGCATTACGCTATAAGGCAGGCATATAGGTTAGTTCTAGAGGGGTCTAGCTTTATAAGTATGCCTACTTAGTTATAGACTAAAAGGTCTAAGGGTTACTAGATACGTTATTAAAAAAGTCCTGCTAGTTATTGCGTTTTGCCTTATAGATAGCAGCCTTTTAAATAATAGTTTTATCTCCTAAGGTCTGCTATTAGGATAAGCTAGGGTTTACTTACTATGCCTGCCTAGCTCGCTTTATATTATATACTGCCTTACTAACCTCTTATATTTACTAAGGGTACGACTTAGGGCTAAGTTGCTAGGGGAGAGATAGGACTATAATTACTGCTATAGTATTAAGTTCCTAGTATAGCTAGTCTAGAGTAGTATCTATCTAATCTAGTAAACCTACTAGTACCTAGGAGGGCAGGAGTCTATTACGTGCCTTAGCAATAAGGATATCCCTATTAAATAATTTTTAACGCCTAGTAGGGGCTATATCGAGGGGGGGATTAAGGTCGAAAGAGGCAGATTATAGTATATAATTAGAACCCTCTAGGTCGAGGTTAGGGCCGAGGAAAGTTAGGAAGCAGCTAGGAGATGCCTAGATAAGGTCGATAGTACTCGATTAGCAGCTATATATTTCCTAGGTAACTTTATATAGTAGAGTAATAAGTTTAAGGCATAGTTATCCTGCTACCTAGAGGAACTCGAGGACTTATAGTAATAATCGTTTATAGAGATCCTAAGAAGGATAATAGGCGTTAAGGTTACTAAGGAGGACGCAAGGGGTATCTAGGTCGAGCTAGTCCTATAGGCGGAGGAGGGGGCCTATTATAATACTAATAGGAGGGGAGTAAACTAATAGGATTTAGGGGCTATAGATAAAGGAGGCTCCTATAACGTCCTAGCTAAGAATAAGTATTTAGGTATATAGATTATAGCGTTTATATATATAGAGGAGGGCCCTACCCTTGCCCTAAATAAAATAGTAGGGGGCAAGGCCTAGGAGTAGTAGTTAGCTATTAGTATCGAGCTAAGCCTCTTAGATAGCTATTACGTTATAGCTATATTTAGAAAAGAGAGCAAGGTAAATAAAATAGTTCGACTTCTATACATTTTATATAAGGGCCTTAATTTTTATTAAGTTATATAGAGGGGATAGTAAATAGCAATTAAGATATTGGAGTAAGCTAGGTGCGGGAAGGGGTAGATATAAGGGCGGCACTATGCTACGTGCGGCCTTATTATCTTACTATAGGGCGGGAATAGCTACGGAAGCCGCCTCTAGTTTATAGCGAGTATCCGATTAGGGGGTTAATAGGGGGAATTTCCATATTACCTAGGGAGCTATAGTAGGCCCGCTTCTATAGCAAAACCTAAGTAAAGCCGTCCTTATTAGTAGTAGGTATAGGCTAGGAAGCAAGGGGTTATTAAAAAGTAGTTAGTATTTAGCTATAGTTTAGTAGGTAGTCCTAATAGTAGTCCTAGAAGCGATAGGGTCGCGTAGGGTATACGGATCTAGCTCTATCCTAGTACTAGCAGGATATTTTGCAATCCCGGGACTATAAAGCGTAGTTTCCTTTATATAGTATATAGTAGCGTTAACGTTTACCCTTAAAGGCAGGGCAGTTAGTCTCCCCTCCCTTATATAGGGAGGACTCGCAGTGCCCGCAACGCGGGGTATTTTTATAGTATTTAGCTATATAACTAAACTAGAAATATTAAAAGTATTATTTAGGGCAGATAGCATCCTTATAGGGCTTATAGTATATAATCTCGGCGTTAATAATTAATCTATTTGCATAGAGTCGGTTAGTATTAGCAATACTGCTAATACTAAGGATAAAGTAGGTCTAAGGCGCGACTCCCTAGGGTTCCTCGCAGGGCTTAATAGCCCGAGCTCGAATAATATCGATTTTATTAATATCCTTAATACCTTAAAGCAACTTATCTCTATTTTAGAGGGCAGTAGTAGTGCAGATACCCTTAGCAATAATAGCGTATAAGTATTAGGTAAGCACTGCTTTCTCGCTAAAAGCTGCCTAAATCTATCCTTTAGGATAGGCGTATAATATTTTATTAGGGTCGAAGGTAAGTATAATATCGCTGCTTAGTAGGCGCCTAGTAGCAACTATAGCAGGGTTGCCTATAGCGGAATTAGCTTTAGAGACGATCTTAATAGGAGTAGGGGAGGGTATCCCCTTAGCGACTAGGACGCCCTAAACTAAGATAAGCATCTCGCGTTCCTATCGAGCTAGGACTAGTTAGACGAGAAGTAGTCCTAAAGTTAGCATAGTAATAGGGGCAGGAAGCATAGCGGCCTAGGACGGTTTCGACCTAGACGTATAGGGTTATAGAGCCTTCTATATAGCTAATTTAACGGATTTCTAAATTATATAGGTAATAGTAGCAGGAAGGGAGGTCTTATCTATTTTAGTTATAGCAGGGGCGCGCTTCTAAAGCTTCTTCTATACTATATCTATAATAGCCTATATAGCCCTAAAATTTTTATATAAGACTACCCTAGCGAGACTATTAAAAGCGTCTTTTATAATAGGATTAGTTAGCGCTTATAATATCTCTATAAACGGGTCCTTATTAGGTATATCGATAATATTAAATTAGCCGGCACTTATATACGGGTGCTATTATAACTGCGCGATCCCCTTAGGACCCCTATCGATTACTATTAGGACCCCGATAGTATCCCTAGGGGCCCTATCCGGGGGCGCCGCGGACGGCGCTATACTAGACGAGAAGAAGAGAAGGGAAGCTAAATACAAAGACTTGTAGTCGCAAGTAGAGATTACAGCGAGCGTTACGTCGTCGCTATAGCAAATATTAGTTGTATTATTCGAGGTTAATTTTAAATTGCGCCTATTAATATATTAAGAGCGGCTATTACTCGAGTTATTCCTAGTTTAGGATCCGTACGAAAAGGGGTCCTATTCTTATATTTCTAGGTCCTAGAAAGAATCCTCTGCCTCTAAGGAAACTTTTTAGCAATTTTATTACTCTAGGATCCGCTAATTCCTAGATATTTTTATACTAGCCTCTAAAAGTATCCTAAAAATCCTTAAGGAGAAAAATACTAGAGCTCCTAGATAATTTTATAAAATATAAGATTTAGAGTTTAATATTAGTTAGATCTTAGTATAAATTTAGGATAAATTTATCCTAGTTTTCGATTCGTTTAATTAAGGCATTTTTTATCTTTCTTATAAAATCCTAGAAGTTAATCTATATAATCTCCTAAGCAAACTTAGTATTCTAGGGTTATTAGTAATTACCTTTTATAGTAATTTCTGCTAATATCCTAGTTATTATTAATAAGAATTCGTATTAATTTTATAAGTATTTTTATCTAGTATTAAGATAGGTTTCTAAGGGATTAAAACTACAGGCTATAAGAGTCTATTTCTCCTTAGTCTTAATATTGCTCCTCTAAATAGTCGATATAGCAGCAAGTTCCTAGATAGTTAAAACTGCGAACTCTAGGAGTCCGTTTATATCTAAGAGATCTATTAGCTTTCTCGGCTTAGAAATAAGTAACCTAGTCTAGCTAATCTATATATTATTAGATATAGGACTTATATTAATAGCTAATAGTAATACTAATTAGTATAGGTAGGGTATTAATATATATTAGTATAATATAAAAGAGGACTCTGCTTAAGTTAGCTTAGGTCCTTAATCTATTAATATCTGCTTATATTTATCTCTCTTTTTCCTCTATTAGAGAGAAAAATAAAATATATATAAATTCTTAAAGGCAACTAGGTTAAACTAGAAGTAATATATAATTATCCTAAACTCTATATAATCTAAATATATAGCCGCCCCCTTTCTCCTTTAAACTATTATTACTATAATCTTAGTATAAACTTATTACGATATTATATACTTATTATACTAAGTTTAGGGGTAATCTACTTCCTTTTCTATACTGCCCCTATTATACTCCTATCTCCTATCTAAAGGGGCACGATATTTATACGGAAAGGGGTAATATATACTATAATAGGGGCGATATAGAATATCTAGCAGAAAGGGGTTTATATATATTATAACTATAACTATTGCCGAGTTAGTTATAATAAAGGGGCTTATGCGGAAACAGGTTATTCCGTATTCCGTAGTTGCGTCCCTAATTTTAATAAATACATAGTTATATTAAAAAATAAGAAATAAATAATTGCTTTACTTTATTCTTTTATAATAATATTATCTTTTTTCTTAATTTATTATAAGTTATAACTAGACTTTAAAATAATTAATAATAGTAATACTATAAATATACTATAAATATACTATAAATATACTATAAATATACTAGTAATATTACTAGTAAAAAGGCTAGTAGTATTACTACTAAATAAATTAGGAAGAATACTAGTAAGAATACTAGAAAAATATTAGTAAAACTAATAGTAAAAATAATAGTAAAAATACTACTAATATTACTACTAAAAAAATTACTTAAAATATAATAAAAAATAGGGTAAAGATACTAGTAAAAATACAAGGAAAAATACTAATATAAATACTACTAAAAATACTACTACTAATAATAATAAATACTAAAATATATACTAAAAATATAAGAAACTAACCCTTACTAGAAAAAATACTAGAAAGAATTAAGGAAGAATACTATTAAAATACTAATAGAAAGTTTTAAATAAATATTTATTAACTAGAAAAACTTAAAATAATTTTAAGTAAAAAAACTAGCTAATAAATATTAGTAAAAATAACTTATTCCTCCTCTTTACCTTCTTTATATTCCTCTTCTAGTAAAGTAAAGTCCTTTTTCCAACTCTTTAGCAGAATTAACTGCTTAATAGTATCCGAGTTTAGCTGGTTTCTTAACTTAGTAATTATATTAGCGCTTATAGAGAAAGCGCTTTTAATCGAAGCCGAAGTTGCTGTAATAGAAAGGTATCGTTAAGCTAAAATAGCTAGAATAGGAAATCTAGCCTTATTCTGCTTCTAGTAGTCGAGAATATTATCCTGAAATTATTAGCTAAGTTAAAAAATATAAAAAAATAAGTACTTACTTTTTTTTTAAGTAATAGCTCTAAAAAATAGAAAATAAACTCTTCTGGCGTATTTTCCTTATCCGAACTAATAAAAAAGTCGTCCGAATAATTAGATTTAGCAGGGCTATAAGCCTAGGAAAAAGAAGTATTTTTCTAATTTACTTCTTCTTTTATTCTATAGTATTATTAGTAAAAAAAATGTAAAAAAAATAGTAAAACAAAGAAATATTACTTACTTAAAGTATTCTGCTTTAAAGCAGTTAAGAAGGTCCTTTTCGAAGGTAGGATAAAATCCTAGGAGTTGTTTCTCCTTAAAATAGGCTAGTTTTAGCCGGGGATCTAAAATAATACTATATAAGTATAGTATATAAGTTTTAAAGTTAGTTTTAGTTAGTTTTTCCGGAAAGTATTTTTCAAGCTTTGTTTTTCCTTGTAAAATACTAGAAATAAAAAGGTTATAAAAGTTTAACTAAAAAAGTTAGTAATAAATAGTAATAACTTAAGTAAAAAATACTTACTAGTCTAGGTGCTAGATTTGTATGCTCGGCTTTAATTCTATAGTCCTGGTATAAGTTGTTTAATTTTTTATATATCTGATAGATATATAAGAGCGCTTCCGAAGCCGTTGTATAAAGTTGACCTTATAGCCTTATAGAAGGCTTAAGAAATATTTCGAATAATTCCTTTAAGTCGACTAAAGCATCTTATTCGCTAAGGGATATACTATTTTTTTTCAGCTCCTTATTAGCCGTATTATTAATAGCGTAAAGAATAGCCGGCTTAAGTTAAATAGCTGTATTTAGCATATTATAGGTGGAATTCCACCTAGTAGCGTTATCTATAAAATAATATTAGTTAAAATATAAAGAAAAAAAAACTAAAAAACTTACCTAGGGGTATTTTTCCCTTATTTAAAGTAGAAGGAATTTAACCCTGATTTTTTGCTCTTTTAATGCCTTCTTTAAATAGCTTTTTTAGCTCTGTATTATACTTTAAAATTGTAATAACTCTTCGAAGCCGGTTAAAAAGAGCTAGAAAAATTAGTAAAATAAGTATAAAAGTAAAAAAAACTTACTAGAAAAGTTATTATCTTTAACTTGTATCTCTGTATTATTAGTTTCTAGGGCTGTTAAATCCGAATTAATATAGTTAGAGAGAATTATATCGTTTTCAGCCGAGGAAAGAAAGGCTTTAAGCACATCTTATGCTATAAGGTTAATAATATACGCTATACAGCGCATATTACCTTTAAAGCTCTCTGAAAAAAGGCTATAATAAGCCTCTTTATACGAGTTAGCAAAGGTATTATTATTACTAGCGTTATCTCTCGTAAAGCTATAAGAAATTAGTAAAAAAAACTAGTAAGTATAAAAAAATATACCTGAAAATAGTCGAATAATTTAAAGCTAGATAAGGGCTTAAAGCTAAAAGAGCTTTTTAAAGAATATAAACGCTAGTATATTGTTCGGATAATTCGTAGAAGCCTAGGTTTTTTAATATTAGTTTAAAAAAAATTAAAAAAATAAACTTACTTATAAGGTAATAGTTTAACGTAAAATCCGAAGAGATATACGTTAAAATAATACTAATATACGCAGCCTGAGCATTAGAAGTCCAGATATTAAACGTTAAGTTAAATAATCCGAAGTTTTTAATATATTAATTTAGCTTATTATTAAGCAAATTTCGTTTTTCTTCGAATTCTTTACTTAAAAGCTCTTTAATTTTTGCTGGGTAGATTTTTAGATAGTCCCTATTTTAAAAATTAGTAATAAAAGTTAAAATAAATAAATAAATAAAATAACTTAAAAATAACTTACTAGTTATAAAACGTTAAAAGCTCTGAAAAAGAGTCCGAGCTTATAGCGTTAAAAGAAATATTATTGCTTATTAAAAAGGATAAAATCCTTTTATAAGCCTCGGTTGAATTAAACTAAAGTTGTTGTTTTTTTGCTGTATATTCTTTAAAAAAATCCGGTCTTTCTCCTTAGGGCTCTAAAAAAATAATTAGTAAATAAGTAAATAAGTAAATAAATAAATAAATAAACTTACTTCTTTTTCTTCCTTGTTTTTTACTTTCCTTACTAAAAGCTATGCCTTTATAGCAAAAAAAATAATGCCTACCTAAGTTAGAGTTAATTTTCTAATCGATTGCATACTTAAAAGTCTTATTACAACTAAAATAATTAGTAAATATAGTTAGAAAGTAAAAGGAATATAAGTAAGTTTACTTACGTTATACAAGTATATAAAACTCGGCGTTATTATTATAAGTTAATTAGTAAAAACTTTCTAGTAAAAAGCTTTTGCTAAAAAATATAAGGCTTAAGCTCTAAATCAGGGCCTAACTTAAAATCCGGCTAGTTATAAATCGAAGCTAAATAATCCGTTTTTTCTACTTGTTTTTTAAGATTTTTTTCTTTTTTAATTTTTTTTCCTATATAATTTATTAGTTTCTACTATTTAGTATAGTTACTAATAGTAATAGTAATTTTATAATACCTTTTTCTTTTTCAGATATAAAAGAACCTTGCGAATTAATGCCTAAAGTAGGCTGCGAAAAACGTTAAAAAAACGAGGAAGCTTTACTTAGCCCCGGGTCAGGCCCTGGCTCAGGGCCCTGCTCGATAATTCCAAAGGAATTACCCTCGGAAACAGCTAAAGCAATAGAAGGCTTATAAGAAGCAGATATTGCGAAGAGTTACAGAGTAGGTTAAAGAACTTAAAAGAGGAGAGAAAGAGCTTTTAAATAGTATTTTTTTTATTAAATTTAGTTGCGAAACGAAGAATTCGTAAGGAAAAAAAGAAGAAAAGAAAGGAAAGAAAAGTTATAAGGGAAATTCTCTACCTTATACTACTAGGAAAGCAAAACTTTAGTACAAAAAGTACGTAGCTGGAAAGCGCCAAAGCTTCTAGTATTTTCTAGTATTTTGCTACTTTTTAGAAGTACCTGCGTTATTTTTTTCTTGCAAGGATAAGTAGTAGTATTAACAAAAGTATATTACCTCGTATTTTTATAAGTACTATAGGCCTAGGGAAGAATTTATACTTTTTCTATCTTTATACCCTAAAAAAAAAGGCCCTACTTACCTAAAATAAAAAGTATAATTTTTATGCTATTATTAACTATATAAAGAGCTTATATTCTAAAAATTACCTGTGTAAATACAACTATGCATAATCGTCTACGCGTCTTAACGCGTATCTGCCCCTAAAGGAAAGGACTAGGGATAGGTACGCATAGACGAAGCATTTAATTATACAATAGGGCTATATTTAGGCAGTACTTATAGTATAATTAGATCGAACTTAGTCCGAGATTAGGAGCAGATCGTAGGGAGATTAGGAAAATAAAGCAGAAAAAGAGGATTAGAATTAGGGAACTATATATATAAACTCTGCCTTCTTCCCTTAAGGAAAAAGAGAGAAATAAATATAAGCAGATATTAATAGATTAAGGACCCGAGCTAACTTAAGCAGAGTCCTCTCTTATATTATACTAATATATATTAATACCCTACTTATACTAATTAGTATTACTATTAGCTATTAATACGAGTCCTATGTCTAATAAAATGCAGATTAGCTAGGAAATAGATGCCTGGACCTAAGCTAGGAAACGACCTTTACCCTAGGAAGGAACGGATACTAATATATGTTAATGCCCTACCTATACTAATTAGTATTACTATTAGCTATTAACACGAGTCCTATGTCTAATAAAATGCAGATTAGCTAGGAAATAGATGCCTAGACCTAAGCTAGGAAACGACCTTTACCCTAGGAAGGAACGGACTCCTAGAGTTTGCAGTTTTAATCTCTTATAGTACTAAATAGTATAATAGCTGCTTAGAAGACTAAATCGACCTCGAATAATAATAAAATCCTTAGGAAGGAACGGACTCTTATAGCCTGCGGTTTTAATCTCTTAAGGACCTCGACTTATACCTAGAACGTTTAGGATAATAATCGAGATACCTAGAGGGATTTATTTCTTTTTCTAGGGAAACCTTCTTAATTACTCTTTTATTTTCGTTTTTTACTCCTTATAACTTTTAGAATACTTCTTTTTAATACTAACCCGAAATCGGATAGATATCGCCTCTATACTATACTTATTTTCTTTTTATTTCGAAGGGATTACGCCTTTATATCCTAAAATATTTTTATATGGATATATAATTAAACTATACTCGTTACGTTTAGGAAGCAAGAATCTCTTTTATTAATTTAGCCTAGATAAACTAGCAAATAAAAATTATCTGCCTAGCCGAATCTATCTAAAAATTTTATTGCGCCTAGCTATATTTAAAATTTTTTTTTGCCTAGCTCTGCTTGCTTGAATTTTTTTTCCCTGCTAAATTTCCCTGCTAAATTTTGCCCTAAAAACCCTAGCTAGCAAGCTACGTTATAGGATTATTTTTTCGTCCTAAACTCCTAACAGGCTTGCATAGCTATATAAGCTAAATTAGTATACTCCCCCTTCTAAAACTCGTTAAGAGGGTAGTTTATCTAGATAAATACCGCTAGAGCCTATATAGCGCGTCCTGCTTCTAGTGCTAGCTTTATATCTAATATTAGCTAAGAATTATCTCGATATTAGAAAGGGATACTTACTATTTTATACTTTAATCCCCGTAATAAATAGTAGAAGCAACTCTTTACTATAGCCGAGTCCTATTCCTAGCAGGCATTAGCTATAGGCGGCTACTAAGCTAGATAGGAGATATACTAGTAATAAGGGACTATCTTTATTACTTTCCTATACGGCTAACTACGACTTAGGGTCTATAGGTTTTAACAAGACCCCCCTAGCGTCTTAGGCGTCTTTATTATTATTATTAGCGTTTTTAGCGTAGTTACGGCTAGGAAAAGGCAATAACTTAGTATTATTAGTAGCAGTATATATTTTAAGGCCTAAGGTATTAATAGCAAGCTGCTTAATAAGGAGGCCGGGATACTTATATAAAATTAGTCTAATGCTTTTTATAAAATATTACGAAATCGCGATTAAATTAGCTAAAATTCTGCCTACTTTACTATATACGCGGAGGGAGAACTAGGGCGATATCGCTATTATCGTTATTATTACTACTAATAGCTATTATCTCTCTTATCGAGGTATTTTCGCCTAAAGGCCTACCCTTTCTACTGCCCCGCCTGCCCCTACGCCCCCTCCCCCTGCCCCTACCCCCGCGTTTCTTAGCTAGCTTTAGTAGCATTTCTAGAATATTTTATTAGCCTTGCGTAACGATTTTAGAAAGTATTACTACTATTTCTATTAGAGTTTAGTTATACTTATTTTTAATAGTAATAATAATGCTTTGCCGCGTTATTAGGAGTATAGAAGGAAGAAGAAAAGAAGAAGTATAAGAGGAAGAGAGGAAACGAATTTATCTCGCGGGGTAAGTTATATATACGCATATAAAAAGCACGAAATATAGTAAGTACGTACTATAACCCTACTATAAAAGACCGTTTCCTTTACCCTCTTTCTTTTACTATATTCTTCTTTATATACTTGTTTATTTATTTCCTATATTATTTCTTCTTTTCTATCTTTTCTATATACTATTTTTTTTATTACCTTTCTTCTTCTTATTTATTCCTTTCTCCTATAACGATTTAATAATAAAAAGAGGACTGCTAGTATATAAATACAACTATACATAATCGTCTACGCGTCTTAACGCGTATCTGCCCCTAAAGGAAAGGACTAGGGATAGGTATATATAGACGAAGCATTTAATTATATAATAGGGCTATATTTAGGCAGTGCTTATAGCATAATTAGATCGAACTTAGTCTAAGATTAGGAGCGGATCGCAGGGAGATTAGGAAAATAAAGCAGAAGAAGAGGATTAGAATTAGGGAACTATATATATAAACTCTGCCTTCTTCCCTTAAGGAAGAAGAGAGAGATAGATATAAGCAGATATTAATAGATTAAGGACCCGAGCTAACTTAAGCAGAGTCCTTTCTTATATTATACTAATATATATTAATACCCTACCTATATTACCTAAAATAAAACACTTTTAGGCTATATAAATAGAAAAGGAACTTATATATACTAAGTATTTTAAAGTATTTCTATTTTAAAAAAAATAATAAAATAGCGTAAAAAGGGAATTAAATTTTTTAAAAAATTCTTAAAATATTATAATATTATAAGGTATTTTTAGAATATTTTATTTTAATTTTAAGTCTCTTACTTACTAAATTAGAAAAAAACTACATTTTAGGGTAAACCTTTACTAAGAGTTTCTATGCAGGAAAAAAATACTTTTTTTAAAAAAGAGTAAAAAAGAGATTTTATTTAATATATAGCCTATTAAAGAAGATAGGAAGCTAAAAACCTTATATAAGCTTTTTATAGTAAGTATATACTAAATTATATTTTTATTATATTTTATATAATATTATATAGTCTTTAAATTAAATGTTAGTAGTACTACTTTTT
>LKCN02000005.1:1632944-1664433 GCA_001633055.2 Ophiocordyceps polyrhachis-furcata BCC 54312 | reverse complement strand
ACTAAAAAATAAACTAAAGCCTTACGTATAAAAAGAAAGCTTTTTTATTTATTATAAGGTTTTTTTAAATATACTTTCTTTCCTTTATTATATTTTAAAAACTTATTTTCTATATTAATTTTTTATCTTTCTATAGAAATATATAGTATACTTTATAAGTCGTTTTTAAAAATAAGTATATATTATTAGTTTTAAAAAATTATATATATCTATTTTTAGAAAAAATCTTAATAATTTTTTTATAATTTTTTTAAAAAATCACTTATAATGTGATTTTTTTTTAATAATTTAAATCATAGCCCTGAAAAAATCACTTATAAGTAATTTAAATCACGAAAAAAAAAATCATTAAAAAATCACTTATAAATTACTTATAAGTGATTTTTTTCTAACCCTAAATACAGCTATAAAAAGCTTAATAAAAAATATATAATAGGTACTTCTATAAAACAAGACCTATACTATTTTAAAACCCTTTTAAAACGCTTTAAAATGCATATCTTTTTTTCTTAAACGGATAAGAAATAAGCTTATAAAAAAGACTTGAAATATATACAGCCTAATTCGTACCTATACCCCCTTAAAGCATAAGCGCTTATAGCGGGGTAGGTATATACCTACAGGGGCTATAGCAGGCACGTTATAGCGGTTATAGCGGGTTAGATTAATCGGATCGATTAGATCGATTAGATTGATTAGATTAGTCAGATTGCTATAAGTCTTCCTCTAAATTGCTAATCTTCTAAGTTAAATATCTTAAGAAAGAAAATACCTTAAAACAAAGAGAAATTTATAACGTATAGGTACGTTAGAGTACTATAAGTAGAAACTTTAAAGTATCTCGAGAAGTACCTTTATTTCTAAGAAATTGTCTATAAAAGGAGGAGGGTTTTCCTACCTACTTGGAAGAATTATTAGTATTAGCTTTTCTTACCTTCTTAATACAAACACCTCTCCTGCCTTTAATTCTTCTTTAATTTCCTCTTTTAGACTATTACGTAATTCCTCTTCTTCTTCTCTATTACGTAATTACCTTCCCGATTTGTTAACTTTTTATCTACTGCTTATATAACCTTTTAAGAAGGAGACTAATAGTAGGCCGTTGTAAAGGATCCGGGCTTTGCCCGGATCTTGTGTTATGCTATGCGAGGATAACTTATCTACGCGCCCGGGCCGCGCGCATATAGCCCTACCTCCCTACTATATATTATACCCTTCCTTTCTTTTTCTTTATCTTTATTATTACTATTTAGGTCGCTATTCTATAGCAGTACTAGGCTAGACCCTTATAAATAATAAAAATTAATTCCCTTTTTTGCTTTCTTTTTTCTACTATAGCGGACCCTAATATATACTTTTAATTATCTTAGCAGGTAGCTAAGCTTTAATAAATCGTTTTGCAGTAGCAGGATGCTATACTGCGGCTAGAGCAATAGGCAATAGCGTAGTCGAGCCGCCCTAAGCGCAAGCCGCTGCCGCCCGGATCGCTATTCGACGGAAATAAGATATTATTCTCGGCATAGCGCTCCCTTATAGTGTATAAGCTCGTTGCTAACTAGGAGTTTATTAGCACTGCCTACGACTAGTAGGTGTTTTTATACTAGTACTTTGCGCTATCTATATAGGCTAAGGTAGCCCCTTTCTTCGAGCAAGGGGAGGAATATAGATATAATATAGAGTATTTCCTTAACTACTTTAATAGTATTTTTACGGACCCCTACTATTAGCAGATAGCTATAGCAGAGCTAGAAAAACTCGTATAGCGCCCTACTAAGTCCTTTTTAGATTTTCTTATTTAATTCGAGGCTAAGTTATCCCTATTAGGTAAGGCTTTATAAAACGAGGTTATTAAGGTCTAACGCCTTTATTACTCCCTTTCCTTTAAGTTACGTTAATATTATATTAGGCGCGATATCCCCTATAACGACTACGCTAGGGCAGTAACGCGTATTAGGTCCGTCGCTATTAATATCGAAGCCTTCCGCCTTAAGGCTTATTCTAACGCTAAAAGGGCTTCTCTAGCTAGCTAGACGCGTCTATGCCCTAATACCCTAATAACGGATATCTATAGCGCAGGTACTTTCTCTTAACCTGCTGCCTGCTATCCGTAATAGTCCGATGCCTGCTGCTAAGCAATATAGGTTAGCTCGGATATAATTAAGCAGCGCTATATTAATAGTATATACCTTCGCTATAGTATCCCTAGGCACTTCCTAAAGTTTTATAACCTCCGTCTAGCGCGTTGCCTATCTATATCGCACGTATATTTTATAGATATAGTAGATGCTTCTAATACTTCTCTAGGCTAGGTAGGAAATATACTGCCCCTATAATAAGTCTCTTGCTAGGGGCAAGTAGTCGCGTTAAGGATATTAATAGTAGTTTAGTAACGCAATTTAAGGAAATTAAAAGGGATATAAATACCGCGCTTCTTTTTTTTCCTATACTTATAAACTCTACTACTTTTATCGACGTACAGGCAGACTATAGCTATAATTGCTATACTGCCGTAAGCGAATTGCTAGTTTAACGTTACTAGCTTAAGAGAGTACGTCTTCCCTAGCTGCGTATAGTCTAGATAGCTATTTTAATTAGTCGAGATTAGGATAGTTATTTTAAAAAGACGTTATTAATTTAGGATATTATGCGTTTTATTACTAATATTAATAAGTAGCTTATACCTATTATTATATACCTAATTCCTAGGCTAACGCAGGAATTTATTCTTAGCACCCTATAGCTTATATGTTATAACGTATTAGTCCGCGCTAGCAAGCGCGAGTTAATTATCTATTCTGCAAATAACCTAGTAGTTTATAGTAGCGCTGCCTGCTAGGTTTCTAACCTTATAGTCGCTATTATAGGTTCTACTTTTACTAGCCTTATTTGCTAGGAAACCCGTTATCCTAAGGGTTTCTAGTTCCTTGCGACTAGCCTACGCGAGATCTTATTAGCGCTCTATATTACCCCTACTCCTAAAGCGCCCCCTATAGTTTCCCTCCTATCTAAAGTCTCTAACTTTGCTAACCTCTTTAGCAAGGAGAAGGCTAGCGCCCTGCTACCTTACTATAGCAGCTAGGATTACTATATTCGCCTGCGTTATAACCTAGATAGTTCCTCGCCTGCTCTTTTATAGGGCCCTTTATATAATATACTATAGGAATACCTTCTCGAGGTTTGCTAGTAAATTACTAACCTAATAGATAAGGGGTGGATTTACGCAAGCTTATTATTAGCGGCCGCTCCTATCCTTCTTGCTAAAAAGCCTAGGAGTAGCTAGCGTTTCTATATCGATTATTGCGCTTTAAACTAAGTTACGGAGCAGGATTGCTACCTGCTTCCCTTAATTAAGGAGACGCTACGTAGCCTTTCTAGCGCTTATTAGTTTACGAAGTTAGATATCCGCGCCGCCTTTTATAAGCTATATATTATAGAGGGTAATAAATATCTAATAGCGTTCTATACCTAGTTTAGGCTTTTTAAGTAGCTTATTTGCCCCTTTAGCCTTGCTAGAGCGCCTGCTTTTTTTTAGCAATATATTAATAATGCGTTAGGCACGTCCCTAGGCGACTTCGTTATAGCGTATCTCGATAATATTTTAATCTATTCTAGGGGATTACGTGCTAACTACTAGGGTAAGGTCTAGGCCGTTATAAATAAGTTATAAGCTATAGGTTTATTTCTAGATATCGATAAATACGCCTTTATAGTTAAGGAAGTTAAGTACCTAGGATTTATTATATATGCTAGCCGCAAGATACGTCCTAACCTAAATAAAGTAGCCGCAATACGTAACTAGGAGGCGCCTTCCTATATTCGAGGTATCTGCAGTTTTCTTAGCTTTGCGAACTTCTATTACGACTTTATCCCTTACTTCTCTTATATTACGGCCCCTCTTATTAATCTAACTCGTTATAATATGCCCTTCTAGTAGATAGCCGAGTACTAGGCAGCCTTTAACTACTTTAAGGCCGCGTTTATTACTTATCCTGTCTTAGCGCAGTAGGATCCTTGCTAGCTAATAGTTATTAAAATAGACTGCTTTAGTAAGGCACTTAGTAGCTGCTTATTATAGATAGGGAAGGATAAAATCCTCTGCCTTATTACGTACTTTTCCTAGAAGCTTTAACCTGCAGAGAGGAATTATACTATCTATAATAAGGAGCTCCTTGCTATTATTGCCTGCCTTAAAGCCTAGTCGGCTAAGCTATATAGTATAGCTAAGCCTTTTATAATCCTAATAAATTATAAGGCCCTTAAGTACTTTACTATCCCTAAGGAGATATTAGAACGTTAAGCATAGTAGGCTAAGACGTTATTTTTATTTAACTTTTACTTTTATTACTGCCCTAGCTTATAGGCAGCGCGTCCTAATACTCTTTCCTAGCGCGATTAGGAGTACTGCAATACGCCTTCTTATTTTAGCTAGATTATATAGCCCCTCTTAATTCGTGCTTTTTAGATAGCTCTGCTATAGGCGAGCGTCCCTTATTAGTAGGCGCGTATTCCTTGCTAGCCTATATCTAGGGTTCCTTCTCTGCCCCTTATAACTAACTCCTCGCTAGACTATCCTCCCTCCCTATTAGTAGCTTCTATTCCTCCCCTTAACGTTACTAATTCCCCTACTCCTTTCCTTAACGCATACTTGCAGGAGTTATAGCGTTCTGTTTTATAGTATAACCCGTTATATACTATCTGCCTTAACGCGTTATGCTTAGTAGTAAGGAAGTTCCCCCTTAAGGCTTATACCTGTAAATAGGTAGCAGATTATGCTATTTTTGCCGCTAGCTTCCTATAATTCTATAGCTATTTCTAGGTCCCCTGCTAGGAACCTCTTACTATATCCTTAATCTAGCGCGTTTATAACTCGCCTCTTGCTAGCTATCCTAAAAAGAATATTACGTTTTAACTCCTCTAATATAACTTTTACTAGGAGGGGATATTTAAGGATATTGCGCGTTTTATATATAATTATTATTACTATAGGGATTACCTCTGCTATTGCTATTATTAGGGCCTTTTTTAACCCCTCCTAATTACTAACTATTTCTAGTCTATAATCTTAATTAATTTTATAACTAACCTCCTAGCTAACTCTCCTAACTCCCTGCGTTTCCTTATAGTTATTACGGACTAGCTTTTTAAGTATATTTAGCTTAAAGCTATAACGTCTATAGACGCTAAGGCTTATACGCGTTATTTTATTTTAATCTAGTAGCGCTTCTATAGCTTTCCTGCATAGTTAATCTCGGATTATAGTTCGAATTAAACTAGGAGTTTTTAGTCCGAACTCTGCTATCTTATTAGGGTCTAGTAGCTCCTATCTATATCCTATTACCTATAGATAGATAGCAGTATAAAGCATGCTAACTAGGAGGTATAGGCTATCCTCTACTATATAATAGCCTTTTCTTAGTTAGATTAGCTAGATTACCTCCCTGCTTGCTAGCTTACGTTAAATAACTATAAGTCGTTAGTTACTAGGCTTAGCTTAAATCGCCTCTTATATAGGTTTAATATTCCCTTAATTAAAATCGAGTAGTCTTTATTAGCTTCCTCTGCCTCGCCTAAAGGACGTGCTATTACCTTTTTCTAGCACTTTAAGGAGGGAATAGACCTAGTATAGGCTAGTATTATATAGGCATAGTAGTAGCAGTAGGACTCTTCTAATACTATGCGTTATCTAGCTAAGAGGTTCTAGGTTAGTAATTTTATTTAGTTAAATATATACTATATTCGCTCTAACTATCCCTCTAGGAAGCTTAACTATCTCTAGGCTAAATACTATATTATTATTATCCTATCCCCTCTAACTATTATGCTTAATACGCTATAGGGTATTTACCCTACTTTTTATATCGACTTGCTTAAACGCGCTGCGTTAGACTTATTGCCCTTATAGTTATATACTAACTCCTAGCTAGACCTTACTCTCCGTTTATTTAATAATAACCCGTCCCTTAATAAGTAGGAGGTTAAGGAAGTGCTTACTACTAAGAATACTTAGGGTTAGTAATTAGTAAACTTACTTTTGCGCTATTCTATTCTTATTAAGTAGTATAGCTATATAACGCCTATCTAGGAGCCTTTAGAGAGTATATAGGATTATAAGGCGTTATTATAATTCGAGGCTAAGTTTAGTAATATATATATATATAATAGACCCTAGTATATTTAGCTACGTACTCCTATACTATTGCCTCTCCCCTCCCTACTACTTGCTGCTTCCGCTATATCCTTTTTTCCCCCTTTTCCCCCTTTTACGCCTCTTCTACCTCGTCCTCCTCTAGCTACGCTAGCTAACCCCGCGGGTTTAGATTACTCGTCTAATAGGCGCAGGTTAGTATATTAAGCAAGCTATAGCGGATATAGCTACGCGTAGTACTAGTAGTAGTAGTAGTAGTATATTAGGGGGCAGGGGATAGCTACGTTAGGAAATTAGCTAAAAAAGATAGTATAAAGCTAAAACTAGCTAACGCTAGTAGGGATAATACGGCCGCAAGCCCTTATAGGGTAGTAGGTATTATAGTATTAGCTTAGTATACGTTAGCCTACTACTGCTCCTAGTTTTCTAGGATTGCTTATTAAATATCTGCCTAGCAGTAGAGAGCCTCCTCCTGCTAAGTAGCAAAGCTATTTAGTCTATAGGCAATTAAACCCTATTACTGCTACTATTATTAGTATATTGCTACTATAGCTAGGTTTATTCCGCGCTAGGGGGTAGTAGGGTAGGCGGGTATTATAATAGCAGTAGAGGCTAGGACTAGTATATTGCTATTATTATTATTATTATTGCTAGGCGAGGCTAGGGGGGCAAACGCGTCTTAAGTCGGCTAAGGTATAAGGCGGGCTGCGGCAAGTATATTCTATAGCCTTTTTACGCAGGCCTAATATGCTAGAGTTAAGATAGCGCGTTAACTAGGGGTATCCCTGCTATAAGCTCGAGCTAGAACTAAAATAGCTTAGCCCGCCCGTAATATCTCTTATAAGTTACGAACTAGCTACTATAGATATGCGTTAGCAGTAAAGAGGTGCCTTTCCTATAGGCACTGCCTCTACTACTAATAGTATATTATGCAGGCGGCTTCCTAGCTGCGTATATACTCCGCTTTGCTATTATTATAGAGATTGCCTATATATAGGGTGCAAAAATATATAACCTCCTCGGGACTAGTATTATTATTATTATCCGAGTTACCTTTTATAATAAAGGTTCTTATTGCCCGTATAGGCGTTGCGCTAGGAGTTATTAATATTCTTCTTCTTTTACGCTAGGTATAAGTTATTATAAGTAAGTTTTCTAGTTCGTATAGTTAAGCTAATATACTGCGTATATTATAATATACGAATATTGCAAGGTTATAGAGGGGTGCGTGCCTATATTAGTTTATTTTAATCCTATACTATAGTAGGCTAGAGCAACGTATAGATTTTTCTTTTTTCCGTCCTTTTGCGTTAAGTAGGGTACCCGTAGCTAGGGGGGTATATAAAGGATCCAGGCTTTGCCCGGATCTTATATTATGCTACGCGAGGATAACTTATCTACGCGCCCGGGCCGCGCGCATATAGCCCTACCTCCCTACTATATATTATATCCTTCCTTTCTTTTTCTTTATTTTTATTATTACTATTTAGGTCGCTATTCTGCAGTAGTACTAGGCCAGACCCTTATAGCCGTATCCTTTAAGGAAGCCGACCGGGATCCTATTAAGACTAGCTGATTTCTAGGAGGTAATGCTAAAAAGAGCGGAGTACACCTCGGATTTACTAACCTTAGAGGCGACGCTAATAGCCGGGAAGGGGTCCTCGAGGGAGAAGAGGAGTGCGTTTATCGAATTCAGGGGAAAGAACTTATTAGCAAGCAGCTTAGTCTTTCCCTCGTAGGATAACTATAGGCCGCTAGAAATATTACGCTATAAGGCAGGTATATAAGTTAGTTCTAGGGGGGTCTAGCTCTATAGGCAAGTATAGGTAGGGCATTAACATATATTAGTATAATACAAGAGAGGACTCTGCTTAAGTTAGCTCGGGTCCTTAATCTATTAATATCTGCTTATATCTATCTCTCTTTCTTCCTCTATTAGAGAGGAAGACGAACTATATATAAAGTCTTAAAGGCATCTAGGTTAAACTAGAGGTAATATATAATTATCCTAAACTCTATATAATCTAAATATATAGCCGCCCCCTTTTTCCTTTAAACTATTATTGCTATAATCTTAGTATAAACTTATTATAATATTATATGCTTATCGTGCTAAGTTTAGGGGTAATTTACTTCCCCTTCTATACTGCCCCTATTATACTCCTATCCCCTATCTAAAGGGGCATAATACTTATACAGAAAGGGGTAATATGCACTATAACAGGGATAATATAGAATATCTAGCAGAAAGGGGTTTACGTATATTATAACTATAACTATCGCCGAGTTAGTTATAAGAAAAGGGCTTATACGGAAATAGGTTATTCTGCATTCTATAGTTGCGTCCCTAATTCTAACGAATATATACTAGCAGTTCTTTCTTTATTAAATCGAATCTCGTTTAGATTCGATCTAATATTATACTAGTTTATCTCCTTCCTTATTATAAATCCCTCTAGCGAGATAGTAGCCTTATTTATATTAATAAGACGTTCTAGCATCTTATTTGGGGTTGCTTTTATTATAGCGTCTATAAGATTATCCTTCCCTGCAATTTATCGGATTTTATTAATTTCTTGCCCCTCGTATAACTCTCGGATAGATATAATATCGATTATAAATCGTTTTTCTTTTATTATTCTAAGCTTAATAAGGCACTTATAGAGCAAGAAAAAATCTATATATAATATAATAGGAACTTAGGCTAATCCTAGCTTAGCTATAATGCGATTTAGAGTTATTACTAGGGAGATTCTAATATCGAATCCTAATAATATGCTATATATTTCCGAGGCGAGGATACTCCTAGTAATCCTCTTATATTTTATAGAACTCTAATAAATAACGTTTTTTTTTATAATAAACTTATTTACTATCCTATTTTTATTGCCTAGGATAATAATATATTTAATTTATAAGGATAAGTTATTATTATTTATAAGTAATCTATCTATAAAAATAAATAATTTAAGTGCTAAAAGGTTAAGGGGGATATATATTAATCCGCGCTACTAATTATCCTTCTGCTATTATAGCCGCTTATTAATCCTCTAGCAGTTTTCTATAGTAGGTTAGTATTGCTAGGCGGCAATAAACAGGTTGAATACAGCCTCTAGTTAGCAAATAAACGCAATATAGCCTCCTTACGCACGCTATTCGAGGTAGTATTAAGCAAAATCAAGCTAGGAATAATTAATAACTTTAATCTTAGCAGCCTGGCCTTTTTATCGAATTGCTAGCGAATTTAATATAAGATATAACTGCGAACTATTAAAATCCGTTACGCTACTTAGGGTTAAGTTTACCTAGGGTTTTAAGCGAATTTAAGCGGAATTTAGCTTAGCCTCTTCTTACTTATAGAAAGAATTAGTGCTAAGAATAATTATATTATTAGTTTATATTCTAATAAGACTAAAATAAGAGCGGCTAAAATGCAAAAGGAGAAAGCAGTTATTAAACGTAAAAGGTTATATATAAAGCCGTTAAATATAGTACTCGAAATAAGTCCGAAACTAATAAATACTAGACTTAGTAATACTATATAATAGCTTAATAACTCGGATAATTATCTAAAGTAAGTACTTATCCTAGAGTTCTTTTAGAAGGCTTATAAGGATTATTTATTTAAGTATCGATTAGGATTACGGATAAGCCTAGGTAATATCGCAAAGGCATAACTTTATCCCCTAAGCAATATACGTTAGAGCTAGAACTAAAAGCAATTATTAGCTAACCCTTTAGATTATAAGAGATTAAGTTAGGATTTCCTTCTTTCTATTATTATTATATCCTATAATAATTAGTTATAATTTTTCGTATAGGTAATTAGTTATTTTGTCCTTAACTTTGCGGATAAGTTAGGCACGAAAAATCTAAACTCCTTTATACTAGGCAGGATCGAACTATTTAAAAGAGAAAACACCTTAGCTTATAAAGTCTATAATCTCTTTTTAGTCTAATACTTTAAATAGGGGTCTAGGGGTTATAATCTTGCCTTCTATATAAAAATAAAAGGAAAGCGCGAAATCGTCCTATTCTTTTTTAGATATAAATTAGGTTAAGGTCTATAGTAACTATAGCAGGTAAACCTCTAAATATTATAAAAACTAGGTTTATTTTCGGGCAGATTTCGGGTTATTTTTATCCTATTCCTAGGCAGCCTTTAGTTAGGGATTATCTAAAAAGTAAGGCTGTATATATATTAACTAAAATACCTAGAGACTAGTCGAGGACTAGATTATAATATTATAGCTATTAATAGCCTCGAGGGTAAAAGGACTAGTCTAGCCGTCCTTTTCTCTCTAAACCTTAACCTAGCTTTATAATAAGAGTTAAAAGAGTATTATTATATTAGGGCTATTCCTAGTAGATAGCGCCTTTTTTAGTTATTAAGATGCTATAATTTCTCGAAAACTTATTATTGCTTTCTAAATAGCTTTAGCCTATTTTCGAGTAGTTTTTAATAGTAGAGAATCCTAAGTAATCCTTAAATATGCACTAAAAATAAGGAGAGTTAGAACTAATCTATCCAGGCTAGTAGTATTATTTATAGCTTTAACTGCTATCTAAAAAATAGAATCCTATCCTATTATTACTCCGATTTTAGTACTAAGGATCTTATATGCCTAGCAGAGGGGGGCATAGTATCTTTTAACCTTCCTTACGGATTAATGCGCTTCTACTAGTACTTGCTAGCAGGTAATTCCTATTTATCTTAATTTATTCTAGAATTCCTTAGATAAAAAATTCATGCCTATATTATATTAGAGCGAATCTAGGGGTCCTAAGTACGTATTAATCTATATCGTCCTTAAGGCTTCCTAGGTATCCTTAGTAGATATTAATTATAGGAATCGGGCGGCCTAAAAAGATATTATAGTATTAATAATATAAAGAACTAGTTTTCTACTTAGGTATATAATATCTATAATAATCTCGAAATTAAACTCTTTATTATTATAAAGCATAAACTTAAATCGGCTAGGTGCTTTGCTATATAACTAATAATATTAGCAGAACTTTAAAATACTTTTAAGGGTAGTTATTAGTATTTTATATCCGGCTCTAGATAGAAGTTAGTATAATCGTCGTACTATAAGGTATCTAAATTAGCAGTAAATTATTGTAATTTCGGATTTAGTTAGGAACGAAATTATAGCGTCCTCTAGTTAAAGGAAGAACTAAGGGTACCCCTATTTGCGAATAACTAGCAGCACTTTATCCTAGCTAATAAGCTTATTTATTATATCCTAGAAGAAAATCTTTAAGTAATCTATATTTGCTAAAAAAAGAAGAAAAAGGGTAGGCAAAGTAAGAACGTAAAAAGTAATATTTCCGAATAGAGTTTTAATAGTTATATTACTAAGAGTAAGTATACTTTATCTTTTACCGAATTTAATAGAATTAGTGCTAGCAGATGCTTTATTAACTATAAAATATAGTATTATTTTCTATAAGGCTTTAACCTAATTTTATCTAGTAGTCGAAATCTATATAGTACTAGTATCGATTATAATTCCCTAAAAAGACTATTAGGAATATCGATCCTCGAGAAGAAATTGCAAAGCTAGTATAGGTTCCGTTACGTCTAATTTTAAGTCGTATCCTATAAGAAGGTATATAAATACTAATATAAAAAGGAACTAAGAGGCTTCTTATTGCCTTAAAATATCCTTAGGGTTATTATTAATTATATACTATTCTTTATTATATAATTAAAGTCTTTTAAATGCTATAATATAGGCTATAAAGTCCTAAGGGCTATTATCTAAAAATTCGCAATATACTATATATAAGGTCTTTGCCTGCTTTTATTCTTTAGGCGGATATTTAGTCGACTAGTAACTAACCTTGCTATATATAAAATACTTTTAAGTCTAATTTTTATTTAGTCTAAAATCGGATTAGACTTAGGTTATTTTCGAACTATCTTCTAACTAATTTTATATATTATTCTAATATCTATAGTCTAGATAATAAATTGCGCTTTATTATAATATCTATTTAGCTTTATTTTTTATAATTAATATTTCTAGTACGGATTATAAATCTGCTTATAAGTTCTCGGTATCCTTAGCTAGTCGAAATAACGCAAACTTAAGTTCTAGTACTCCTTAGCATATATTAATAATTATTATATATAAAGGGGTATCTCTTTTATATCCCTTACTAAGGGCTTGTTAATATAACTCTAGTTTATTAAATAGTTTCTAGAGAACCTCGTATAGGGATAGTTCTAAATTCGCCTTATAAATAGATTAAAATAAGGTTAATATCTAGTTAGTAAAGTAGTACGCGTAATTAATATCTAACTCGAAGTATTTCTTAAGTTAGTTATATTGCGTCTCGAAGGTATTATACTATTTAATATAATCTATAAAGTACTGCTATGCGCAACTAGTCTAAATATAAGGGAAAATTAAATAGAAGTATCTAAGGGCAATTTTTAATAAAAAACAAATATTAAAAAATAAATAGATAATATTATTAAGCAAATTATATAGTTTCCCTATAAAGTTCTTTATCTTATCCTAGACTTTAGTAAATTTAGTTATAATATTATTATTAATAGGCAAGTTAGGAGTCGATTTTAAAAGTAACTTAATATAAAATTTAAATAGGATTATTTTAGGCTTTTCCTAAATTTAGATCGAATTCGAAGCGATTTCCTATAGAGTTCTTATATTATTCTAGTTAAGTTCTAGAAAGGCTATATCCTATATAAGTAGGTTTTAAAATCGATATAACGTTAGGTATTAAGTTCGTTTTTAGGGAATATCCTTATCTATTATAGGTTCTATAGATAGAGTTATTTAGGGGTTTATTTAGGGGATAGGTAAAAGTTCTCTTTAACGTAGTAGTAAAAGGTTTTAAATTAGTAGCGTTTGCCCTCTAGTTAGCAATTAGGATAGATTCGAATTTAGGGAGTTTCTAGTTAGAGGTTATTATATCCCCTATAAAAGGGCATAGTAAGGTAGTTAGGTGCCTTTTTCGAATTACGCCTATTAATATATTAAAAGTAGCTATTACTCGAGCTATTTCTAGTTTAGGATCTATATAAAAAGGGGTCCTATTCTTATATTTCTAAGTCCTAAAAAGAATCCTCTTCTTTTAAAAAAACTTTTTAGCAATTTTATTACTCTAGGATCCGCTAATTCTTAGATATTTTCGTCCTAGCTTTCGAAAGTATCCTAAAAATCCTTAAGGAGAAAAGTACTAGAGCTCTTAGATAATTTTATAAAATATAAGATCTAGAGTTTAATATTAGTTAGATCTTAGTATAAATTCGGGATAGGTTTATCCTAGTTTTCGATTTATTTAATTAAAATATTTTTTATTTTTTTTGCAAAATCCTAGAGGTTAATCTATATAATCTCCTAAGCGAACTTAGTATTCTAGGGTTATTAGTAATTACCTTCTATAGTAATTTCTACTAATATCCTAGTTATTATTAATAAGAATTTATATTAATTTTATAGGTATTTTTATTTAGTATTAAGATAGGTTTCTAAGGGATTAAAACTGCAGGCTATAGGAGTCTATTCCTCCTTAGTCTCGATATTGCTCCTCTAAATAGTCGATATAGTAGTAAGTTCCTAGATAGTTAAAACCGTAAACTCTAGGAGTCTATTTATATCTAAAAGGTTTATTAGCTTTCTTAGCTTAGAAACAGGCAACTTAGTCTAGCTAATCTATATATTATTAGATATAGGACTTATATTAATAGCTAATAGTAATACTAATTAGTATAAGTAGGGTATTAATATATATTAGTATAATATAAAAGAGGACTCTGCTTAAGTTAGCTTAGGTCCTTAATCTATTAATATCTACTTATATCTATCTCTCTTTTATCCTTTATTAGAGAGGAAGATAAACTATATATAAAGTCTTAAAGGCATCTAGGTTAAACTAGAGGTAATATATAATTATCCTAAACTCTATATAATCTAAATATTTAGCTGCCCCCTTTCTCTTTTAAACTATTATTACTATAATCTTAGTATAAACTTATTATAATATTATATGCTTATTATGCTAAGTTTAGGGGTAATCTACTTCCTTTTCTATACTACCCCTATTATGCTCCTATCCCCTATTTAAAAGGGCATAATACTTATATAGAAAGGGGTAATATATACTATAATAGGGATAATATAGAATATCTAGCAGAAAGGGGTTTGCGTGTATTATAACTATAACTATCGCCGAGTTAGTTATAAGAAAGGGGCTTATGCGGAAACAGGTTATTCCGCATTCCGTAGTTGCGTCCCTAATTCTAATAAATACATAGCAAGCCTACTTAGTTATAGACTATAGGGTCTAGGGGTTACTAAATACGCTATCGAGAAAATTCCGCTAGTTATTGCGTTTTGCCTTATAAATAGTAGCCTTTTAAATAATAGTTTTATCTCCTAGGGCCTGCTATTAAAATAGGCCGGGGTTCGCTTGCTATGCCTGCCTAGCTTTCTTTGCATTATATACTGCCTTATTAACCTCTTATATTTACTAGGGGCATAACCTAGGGCCGATCCGCTAGGGGAGAGATAGGACTATAATAGTCGCTATAGCGTTAAGTTCCTAGTACAGCTAGTCTAAAGTAGTATCTATTTAATCTAATAAACCTATAAGCGCCTAGAAAAGTAGGAGCCTATTTCGTGCTTTAGCTAGGAGAATATCCCTATTAAATAACTTCTAACGCCTAGTATAGGCTATATCTAGGGGGGGATTAAGGTTAAAAGAAGCGGATTATAGTATATAATTAGAACCCTTAAAGTCGAAGTTAGGGCCGAGGAAGGTCGGAAAGCAGCTAGGGGATGCCTAGATAAGGTTAATTATACTTAATTAGCAGCTATATATTTCTTAAGTAACCTTATACAGGGGAGTTACGAGTTCGAGGCGTAGCTATCCCGCTACCTAGAGGAACTCGAGGACCTATAGTAAGGATCGTTTATAGAGGTCCTAAGAGGGATAATAGGCGTTAAGGTCGCTAAGGAAGACGCAAGGGGTATTTAGGTCGAGCTAGTCCTATAGACGAAAAAGGGGGCCTATTATAATACTAATAGGAGGGGAGTAAACTAATAGGATTTAGGGGCTATAGGCAAAAAAGGCTCCTACTACGTCCTGGCTAAGAATAAGTATCTAGGTATAAAGATTATAGCGTTTATATATATAGAGGAGGGCCCTCCCTTTGCCCTATATAAAATAGTAGGGGGCGAGGCCTAGGAGCAACAGTTAGCTATAAGTATTAAGCTAAGCCTCCTAGATAGCTATTATATTATAGTTATATTTAGAAAAAAAGGCAAGGTAGATAAGATAGTTCGACTTCTATATATTTTACGTAAGGGCCTTAATTTTTATTAAGTTGCATAGAGGGGATAGTAAATAGCAATTAAGATATTAGCATAAGCTAGGTGCGGGAAGGGGTAGATACGGGGGCGGCGCTGCGCTGCGCGCGGCTATGCTATCCTACTATAGGATAGGAATAGCTACGGAGGCCGCCTTTAGTTTATAGCAAGTATCTAATTAGGGGGTCGAGGGGGGAAAGTTCCGTATTACTTAGGGAGCCGCGGTAAGCCTGCTTTTATAGCGAAACCTAGGTAAAGCCGTCCTTATTAGTAGATAGTGCAGGCTAGGAAGCGGGTAGTTATTAGGAAGTAGGCAGTAGTTAGCTATAGTTTAGCTAGTAGTCCTAATAGTAGTCCTAGAAGCAATAGGGTTACGCAGGGTATACGGATCTAGCCCTATCCTAGTACTAGCAGGATACCTTATAGTTGCAGGACTATAAGGCGTAGTTTCCTTTATATTGGATATAGTAGCGTTAACGTTTACCCTTAAAAGCAGGGCAGTTAGTTTCCCCCTCCTTATACGAAAAGGACTTATAGTGCTTATAACGCAGGGTATCTTTGCAGTATTTAGCTATATAACTAAACTAGAAATATTAATAATATTATTTAGGACGGATAGTATCCTTATAGGGTTTATAGTAAATAATCTTAGTATTAATAATTAAACTATTTATATAGAGTTAGTTAGTATTAGCAATACTGCTAATACTAAGGATAAGGCAGGTCCGAGGCGCGACCCCCTAGGGACCCTTATAGGGCTTAATAGCCCGAGCTCTAATAACGTTAATTTTATTTACCTCCTTAATACTCTAAAGCAACTTATCTCTATCTTAGAGGGCGGCTAGAGTGCGGATGCCCTTAGCGATTATAGCGTACGAGTATTAAGTAAGCACTGCTTTCTCGCTAAAGGCCGCCTAAATCTATCCTTTAGGACGGGTATATAATATTTTATTAGGGTCGAAAGTAAGTATAATATTGCTGCTTAGTAGGCGCCTAGCAGTAACTATAGCAGGGTTTCCTATAGCGGAATTAGCTTTTATAACGACTTTAATAGGAGTAAAGGAGGGTGTCCCCTTAACGACTAGGACGCCTTAAACTAAGATAAGTATCTCGCGTTCCTATCGAGCTAGTACTAGTCGGATAAGAAGTAGTCCTAAGGTTAGTATAATAGCAGGGGCAGCGAGTATAGCGGCCTAGGATAGTTTCGACCTAGATATATAGGGTTATAGAGCCTTCTATATAGCTAACTTAACGGATTTCTAGATTGCGCGTATAATAGTAGCAAGAAGGGAAGTCTTATCTATTCTAGTTATAGTAGGGGCGCGTTTCTAAAGCTTCTTCTATACTATATCTATAATAGCCTATATAGCCCTAAAATTTTTATATAAGACTACCCTAGTAAGACTATTAAAAGCGTTTTTTATAATAGGATTAGTTAGCGCTTGCATCGTTTCTATAAACGGGTCCTTATTAGGTGCTTTAACGATATTAAATTAGCTAGCACCTGTATATAAGTGCTATTATAACTGCGCGATCCCCTTAGGACCCCTATCGATTACTATTAAGACCCCGATAATATCGCCAGGGGCCCTATCTAGGGGCGCCGCAGACGGCGCCATGCCAAACGAGAGGGAGAGGAGGGGAGGCCAGGTATAAAGACTTGCAGTCGCAATAGAGATTATAGCGAGCGTTTTGTCGTCGCTATAGCAAATGTTGTTAATAATAAGTAAATAGTAATACTTTAATACTTCCTTAAAAGTATAAAAGGAAAAAGAAAAAAAGAAGTATAAGAGGAAAAAAGGGTATAAATTTATTTCGCAGAGTAAGTTATATATATATATATAAAAAGCGCAAAATATAGTAAGTATATATTATAACCCTACTACCCTATAAAAGTCTAATTCCTTTACTGTTTTTCCTTTACTATATTTTTCTTTATATATTTATTTATTTATTTCCTATATAATTTCTTCCTTTCTATCTTTCTTATATATTTTTTTTCTTTTACCTTTCTTTTTCTTATTTATTTCTTTCCCCTATAATAATTCGATAATAAAAAGAGGACTACTAGTATATAAATATAACTATATATAATATAAATTGTTTATGCGTTTTAATATATTTCTGCTCTTAAAGGGAATAACTAGGGTTAAGTATATATAGATAAATATTTAATTATATAATAGGGCTATATTTAGGCAGTACTTATAATATAATTAGATTAAACTTAATCTAAGATTAGAATCGGATTATAAGGAGATTAGGAAAATAAAGCAGAAGAAGAGGATTAGGATTAGGGAACTATATATATAAACTCTGCCTTTTTCCCTTAAAGAAGAAGGGAGAGATAGATATAAGCAGATATTAATAGATTAAGCTAAGCTAACTTAAGCAGAGTCCTTTCTTATATTATACTAATATATATTAATGCCCTACTTATAATAACCCTCTAGAGCATAAGGCCTTTCTTTTGCTCTATTTACTAAAGGGTTTTCCCTTTTTAGGGGGTTTTTCTTACTCGACTTATATAGAGGTTCTAGATGCCTATTATAGCCCCTAGCATATAATTAATAATAATAATAATAATAAGTAACTAAAAAAAAAATTTAGTTATAATTAATCTTTAGTTAGTTATTAGTTACTTACTTATAACTAATTTTATACCCTGCTTATAGTATAATAGGCAGGGAGGGGCCGTGCTATTTTTAAAGCGCTATATAGTAGCGCTAGTTATAGAAAAAAACTCTGCTTTGCCCCCTTCTAGATTTAAACTAACTATACCTTTTAAAAGGTGCCGACTTCTCTAAACGCTTAACTACTATAATAGGAAGGCTACTTATTCTTAAGATGCTTTTTCTAGCCCTTAGTATATAATTTAATAAATAAATACTTAGTAGCCTAGCCCTTTTATAATTACTATAAAAAAGGGTATAGCTATATACTATATTTATTAAAAAGCTATAAAATAACCAACTTTTTTTATATAGACTAATTAAGGAAAGCTGTATATAACCTACTGCTTAACTAAACTTAGCTTCTTCTAAAGCCTAAAAATATTTATAGTATATTAAAATAAGAATTCTATTAATAGGATTCTTTATAACTAATTAAACAAAGCATAGTAATAATTATAATATTAGGTTACTTAGTAAAGTTATAATTATGTATTTATTAGAATTAGGGACGCAATTATAGAATGCGGAATAACCTGTTTTCGCATAAGCCCCTTTCTTATAACTAACTCGGCGATAGTTATAGTTATAATATATACAAACCCCTTTCTGCTAGATATTCTATATTATCCCTATTATAGTATATATTACCCCTTTCCGTATAAGTATTATGCCCCTTTAGATAGGGGATAGGAGTATAATAGGGGCAGTATAAAAGGGGAAGTAGATTACCCCTAAACTTAGCATAATAAGCATATAATATTATAATAAGTTTATACTAAGATTATAGTAATAATAGTTTAAAAGAGAAAAGGGGCGGCTATATATTCGGATTATATAGAGTTTAGGATAATTATATATTACTTCTAGTTTAACCTAGATGCCTTTAAGACTTTATATATATTTTATCTTCCTTTCTAATAGAGGAAGAAAAAGAGATAGATATAAGCAGATATTAATAGATTAAGGACCTAAGCTAACTTAAGCAAAGTCCTCTTTTATATTATACTAATATATATTAATACCCTACTTATACTAATTAGTATTACTATTAGCTATTAATATAAGTCCTATATTTAATAATATATAGATTAGCTAGACTAGGTTGCCTATTTCTAAGCTAAGAAAGCTAATAAACCTCCTAGATATAAATAGACTTCTAAAGTTCGCGGTTTTAACTATCTAGGAACTTACTACTATATCGACTATTTAGAGGAGCAATATTAAGACTAAGGAGGAATAGACTCCTATAGCTTATAGTTTTAATCCCTTAAAAACCTATCTCGATACTAGATAAAAATACCTATAAAATTAATATAAATTCTCGTCGATAATAACTAGGATATTAGTAGAAATTACTATAAAAGGTAATCGCTAATAACCCTAGAATACTAAGTTCGCTTAGGAGATTATATAGATTAATTTCTAGGATCTTGCAAGAAAGATAAAAAATACTTTAATTAAACGAATTAAAAACTAGGATAAACCTATCCTAAATTTATACTAAAATCTAACTAATATTGAATTCTAGATCTTATATTTTATAAAATTATCTAGGAGCTCTAGCACTTTTCTCCTTAAGGATTTTTAGGATACCTTCGAAGGCTAGGACGAAAATATCTAGGAATTAGCGGATCCTAGAGTAATAAAATTGCTAAAAAGTTTCCTTAGAGAAAGAGGATTCTTTCTAGGACCTAGAAATATAAGAATAGGACCCCTTTTTATATAAATCTTAAACTAGGAATAACTCGAGTAATAGCTACTTTTAATATATTAATAGGCGCAATTTAAAAAAGGCACCTAACTGCCTTACTATGCTTTTTTATAGGGGATATAATAACCTCTAACTAGAAACTCCCCGAATTCGAATCTATCCTAATTACTAACTAGAGGGCGAATACTACTAATTTAGAACCCTTTACTACTACGTTAATAAGAACCTTTACCTATTCCCTAAATAAACCCCTAAATAACTCTATTTATAGAACTTATAATAGATAAGGATATTCCCTAAGGATAAACTTAATACTTAATATTATATTAATTCTAAAACCTACTTATATAGGATATAACCCTTTTAGAATATAACTAGAACGATATATAAACTCTATAAGAAATCGCTTCGAATTCGATTTAAATTTAGGAAAAGCCTAAAATAATCCTATTTAAATTTTATATTAAGTTACTTTTAAAATCGACTCCTAACTTGCCTATTAATAATAATATTATAACTAAATTTACTAAAGTCTAGGATAAGATAAAGAACTTTATAGGGAAACTATATAATTTGCTTAATAATATTATCTATTTGTTTTTTAATATTTATTTTTTATTAAAGATTGCCCCTAGATACTTCTATTTAATTTTCCCTTATATTTAGACTAGTTACGTATAATAGTACTTTATAGATTATATTAAGTAGTATAATACCTTTAAGACGCAATATAACTAATTTAAGAAATACTTTAAGTTAGATATTAATTATACGTACTACTTTACTAACTAGATATTAACCTTATTTTAATCTATTTATAGGGCGAATTTAGAACTATTTCTATATAAGGTTCTCTAGAAACTATTTAATAAACTAGAGTTATATTAATAAGCCCTTAGAAAAGGGTATAAAGGAGATACCCCTTTGCGTATAATAATTATTAACGTATACTAAGGAGTACTTAAACTTAAGTTTACGTTATTCCGACTAGCTAAGGATATCGAGAACTTATAAGCAGATTTGCAATCCGTACTAGAAATATCGATTATAAAGAATAAAGCTAAGCAGATATTATAATAAAGCGTAATTTATTATCTAGACTATAGATATTAGAATAATATATAAAATCGGTTAGAAGATAGTTCGAAAATAACCTAAATCTAATCCGATTTTAGACTAAATAAGAATTAGACTCGAAAGTAATTTATATATAGCAAGGTTAGTTGCTAGTCGACTAAATATCCGCCTAAAAAATAAAAGCAGGCAAAGACCTCGTATATAGCATATTGCGAATTTTTAGATAATAGCCCTTAGGACTTTATAGCCTATATTATAGTATTCGAAGGACTTAAATTATATAATTAAAAATAGTATATAATTAATAATAACCCTAAGGATATTTTAAAGTAATAGGAAGCCTCTTAGTTCCTTTTTACGTTAGTATTTATATATCTTTTTACTAGATACGACCTAAAATCAGATATACTAGAACCTATACTAGCTTCGCAATTCCTTTTCGAGGATCGATATTCCTAATAATCTTTTTAGGGAATTATAATTAATACTAGTACTATATAGATTTCAACTACTAGACGAAATTAAGTTAAAGCCCTATAGAAAATAATACTATATCTTATAGTTAATAAGGTATCTGCTAGTATTAATTCTATTAAATTCGGCAAAGGATAAAGTATACTTATACTTAGTAACGTAACTATTAAAACTCTATTTAGAAATATTACTTTTTACGTTTTTACTTCTCCTACCTTTTTTCTTCTTTTTTTAGCAAATATAGATTACTTAAAGATTTTCTTCTAGAATATAATAAATAAGCTTATTAGCTAGGATAAAATGCTACTAGTTATTTGCAAATAGGGGCACCCTTAGTTCTTCCTTTAACTAGAAGACGCTGCGATTTTATTCCTAACTAAATCCGAAATTAAGACGATTTACTATCGATTTAAATACCCTATAGCACAATAATTATACTAACTTCTATCTAGAGCTAGATATAAAATACTAATAACTACTCTTAAAAGCATTTTAAAGTTCTGCTAATATTATTAGTTATATAGCAAGGCACCTAGCTAATTTAAGTTTATACTTTATAATAATAAAGAGTTTAATTTCGAGATTATTATAGACGTTATATACCTAAGTAGAAAACTAGTTCTTTATATTATCGACGCTATAATATCTTTTTTAGCCGCCTAATTCCTGCGTTCGATATTTACTAAGGATACCTAGGAAGCTTTAAGGATAATATAGATTAATACGTACTTAGGACCCCTAGATTCGCTCTAATATAATATAAGCACGAATTTTTCCTCTAAGGAATTTTAAAATAAATTAAGATAAATAGGAATTACCTGCTAGCAAGTACTAGTAGAAGCGTATTAGTCTATAGGGAAAGTTAAAAGATATTATGCCCCTTTCTGCTAGGCATATAAGATCCTTAGCACTAAAATCGGAGTAATAATAGGATAAGATTAAATTCTCTAAATAGTAGTTAAAGCTATAAATAATACTACTAGCCTAGATAGATTAGTTCTAACTCTTTTTATTTTTAGTATATATCTAAGGATTACTTAGGATTCTCTATTATTAAAAACTACTCGAGAATAGGCTAAAGCCGTTTAGAAAGCAATAACGAGTCTTCGAGAAATTATAGTATCTTAATAACTAAAAGAAGCGCTATCTACTAGGAATAGCCCTAATATAATAACGCTTTTTTAACTCCTATTATAAAGCTAGGTTAAGGTTTAGAGAGAAAAGGACGGCTAGACTAGTCCTTTTACCCTCGAGGCTATTAACGGCTATAATATTATAATCTAGTCCTCGACTAGTCTCTAAGTATTTTAGTTAATATATATATAGCCTTATTTTTTAAATAATCCCTAACTAAAGGCTGCCTAGGAATAGGATAAAAATAACCTAAAGCCTGCTAGAAAATAGACCTAGTTCTTATAGCGTTTAGAGGTTTAACTGCTATAATTACTAAAAACCTTAACCTAATTTATATCTAAAAAAGAATAGGATAACTTTACGCTTTTTCTTTATTTTTGCGTAAAAGGCAAGATTATAACCCCTAGACCCCTATTTAAAGTATTAGACTAAAAGGAGATTATAGACCTTATAGGCTAAGGTGTTTTCTCTTTTAAATAGTTCGATCCCGCCTAGTATAAAGGAGTTCGGATTTTTTATGCTAGACTTATTTAAGAAGTTAAGGATAAAATAACTAATTACCTATACGAAAAATTACAACTAATTATTACAGGATATAATAATAACGGAAAGAAGGAGATCCTTACCTAGTTTCTTATAATTTAAAGGGTTAGCTAATAATTGCTTTTAGCTCTAGCTTTAACGTATATTGCTTAGGGAATAAAGTTATGCCTTTGCAATATTACCTAGGCTTATTTATAATCCTAATTAATACTTAAATAAATAATCCTTATAAGCTTTCTAAAAGAACTCTAGGATAAGTACCTATTTTAGATAATTATCCGAGTTATTAAGCCGTTATATAGTATTACTAAGTCTAGTATTTATTAGTTTTAGACATATTTCGAGTATTATATTTAACGGCTTTATATATAACCCTCTATATTCGATAACTGCCTTCTTCTTTTATATTCTAGCCGCTCTTATTTTAGTCTTATTAGGATATAAACTAATAATATAATTATTCTTAGCACTAATTCTTTCTATAAGCAAAAAGAGGCTAAGCTAAATTCCGCCTAAATTTGCTTAAAACCCTAAATAAACTTAACCCTAGGAAGCGTAATAGATTTTAATAGTTCGTAGTTATATCTTATATCGAATTCGCTAGCAATTCGATAAAAAGGCTAGGCTGCTAAGATTAAAGTTATTAATTATTCCTAGCTTAATTTTGCTTAATACTACTTCGAATAGCGTACGCAAGGAGGCTATATTGCGTCTATTTGCTAACTAGAGGCTACGTTTAACCTATTTATTACCGCCTAGTAATACTAACTTATTATAAAAGACTGCTAGAGGATTAATAAGCGGCTATAATAGTAGAAGGATAATTAGCAGCCGGATTAATATATATCCCCTTTAACCTTTTAGCACTTAAATTATTTATTTTTATAGATAGATTACTTATAAATAATAATAACTTATCCTTGTAAATTAGATATATTATTATCCTAGGTAATAAAAATAGGATAGTAAATAAGTTTATTATAAAAGGAAACGTTATCTATTAGAGTTCTATAAAATATAAGAGGATTACCTAGAGTATCCTCGCCTCGGAAATATATAGCATATTATTAGGATTCGATATTAGAATCTCCCTAGTAATAACTCTAAATTGCATTATAGCTAAGCTAGGATTAGCCCGAGTTCCTATCGTATTATATATAAATTTATTCTTACTTTACGAGTGCCTTATTAAGCTTAGAATAATAAAAGAAAAACGACTTATAATTAATATTATATCTATCTAAGAGTTATATAAAGGGCGAGAAATTAATAAAATCTAATAGATTATAGGGAAGGATAATCCTGCAGATACTATAATAAAAGCAACCCTAAATAAGACGCTAGAACGTCTTATCGATATAAATAAGGCTACTATCTTGCTAGAAAGATTCGTAATAAAGAAGGAGATAAACTAGTATAATATTAGATCGAATCTAAACAAAATTCGATTTAATAAAAAAAAAACTACTAGTATATATTTATTAGAATTAGGGATATAACTATAGAATACGGAATAACCTGTTTCTATATAAGCCCCTTTCTTATAACTAACTTAGCAATAGTTATAGTTATAATATATATAAACCCCTTTCTGCTAGATATTCTATATTATCCCTGTTATAGTATATATTACTCCTTTTTATATAAGTATTATACCCCTTTAGATAGGGGATAGGAGTATAATAAGGGCAGTATAAAAAGGGAAGTAGATTACCCCTAAACTTAGTATAATAAGTATATAATATCGTAATAAGTTTATACTAAGATTATAGCGATAATAGTTTAAAGGAGAAAGGGGGCGGCTATATTTTCAGATTATACGGAGTTTAGGATAATTATATATTACCTCTAGTTTAACCTAGATGCCTTTAAGACTTTATATATATTTTGTCTTCCTCTCTAATAGAGGAAGAAAGAGAGATAGATATAAGCAGATATTAATAGATTAAGGACCCGAGCTAACTTAAGCAGAGTCCTCTCTTATATTATACTAATATATATTAATGCCCTACTTATAATAATTTTAATAAGATATAGTACCCTATAAAGAACTTTTAGTATATATTAATTACTTTAAAAACGTTTTATAACTAATGCCCTAAATTGCCTAGGTCTTTTAATTATTTTTAGCAGTAGATTAAATATATAGCTACTAATAAAGATTATAATAATAATAACGCGGATAACACTATAGTTTTTATAGGAAAAACTACGCGTATTTAATAGTATTTTTAACCTTAATACGCATATTAAGGCTATAAGCAAGGGGTAGTATTACGCGCCTCTGCTTAACCTAATAAAAAGTAGCAGAACTTAATAAAAGCCCTGGTTATATTATACAAGGCTATAATATATAACTTATTTTAACCCTATGCTTGTATAAAAGGCTATAGAATCTGCACTCTTTTGCCCGCTTTTTCTCTTCCTTCTTTATCTAAAAATATTCGTTTATAGTGCCTAATATACATTTACTCGTTATGCCTTGCCGTAATAGCTAGATCCCGCGGCTACTTATAATAATACGCAATAAGGTTGGGATATATAATATGCCCTCCCCTATGCATATATAAAAAGGCAGCAGATCTCCCCTCCTTTTAGCTCGCGTTTCTTTCTTCTTTTTTATATAAGAAAATTATATTTATAGTGCCCTAATATATTTACTTGTTATTTTAGTTATAATATTATCTTATAGCTCTATAGATAAGGCTATTGTATTATATAAAAAAGGGCTTTGCTATAAAAAAGCTTTTTTTATTAGTATGCTTACTAGCGAGAAAGTCTTTTTCTACTTTCTTACCTATTATAATTATTTAAAAAGCAAAAAGAAGTATAAAAATACTATATAATTTCTCTTAATATTTATCTCTTTATTTAAGCTCATCTATGTATTATTTAAATATACCAACTAGTTTTAAATAGGCTTAGAGTGCTATAGTATAAATAGATAAGACTAAATCCCTATATTTAATCTTAACCTTTTTATTTAAAAGAGACGAGGATAGCTATCTGTATTGCTATTGTAAAAGAAATAGAGTACAGGAATACAATGGGAGAGGAGCAGGAAGAATACGACTCACGAGTAGAGAGATAGGGCGTCAGAGTTTTTATTATAGTACGATTATAGCATCGTACGAAATTCTATAAGGGAGAAGAGCCCAGGGCGTGAAGTGGAGAGTGAGGGGGTCGTGAAGGCAGGGGACCGTAATCGCGATATTCTAACATCTTCTTTATCTTTGCTCTCTAGCTAATCTATATTAATTCACGCATATTATACTTTTATGTATTCTCACTTAAAGTATTATTACCTACTAACCCCAAGCTCTTAATATGCTTCGCATCGGGTTCATTGTAAACAGGTGCAGTTGGTTTTACTCCTTTCAGAGCTGCTTGCAATGCTAGTGCTTTCACGTGCTATACATCAAGTAGGTTGGGTCAGAAGTCATATGCCTAGGCGAAACGATGCGACTCCCTGAGAACATTCCCCCACTGACCTCTTTTTTATGGTGTAAGCACTCATAGTAGTCTTCTAGTGGCAAAGCACATTTCTTCTTTCCTGAGTCGTTATCTGTTGAGGTGTTGACAACATAGCAAGCCAGAACATCTTGCCAGAAGGGAAAGCAACGACCGGGACCTGGGATAGATGATTTCAATCACATAGCCAAATCTCAGCAAAACGGCGGGGTCTGGGGGAGCGGACCACCGTGCATTCCATAGCCCGAAGCCATTATCGCACCGGTAAAGGTTGAGAGTTTGTCTGGTGACTGTAGCGAGAGTGTCCCAACTCCCAAGAAAAGGATTTATTACCCAGGGTTGGAAAGAAAAGCCAAGTATATATATCGTATTTTAAACAAATAAAAGAAAAGGTACGGTTAAATTTAAAAATTTAAAGAGCAACTATAATAGCATATATAATTAAGAGAGGTAATATATAAAAAATAGTAAAAGCTATATTATTTAGTTTTCTTATAATTATAGTTTTATTTACTATAGTAATAAAAAACTTATAGTTTTAATTAAAGTATTATTATTAATATTATTATTAATTATATACTAGGGGCTATAATAAGTATCCAGAACCTTTATATTAGTCGAGTAGGAAAAACCCCTTAAAAGGGGAAAACCCCTTAGCAAATAGAGTAAAAGAAAGGCCTTACGCCCCTAAGGGTTATAAGGCAGGGAACGCAGTAGTATAAAAAAGTATAAAGCAGCTGCCCGCTAGGGTAGTCTCGAGAAATAAAAGAGATAAGGGGAGATAAGAAAAAGGTAGTAATAACTTAGTATAGAAGGTAGGGGAGGAAGAGGGGAGGGCAGTAAGGGCAAAAGGGGCAGTAGAATTAGAATAATAGTAAATCCGCTCTAAAAAGGGTATATAAACCTCTCCTTCCTTTCTCTTTTTCTCTCTTTCTTTCTTCCTTCTTTATTATTTTATAAAGTAAAAGCCCTTTAACTTAAAAAGTTAGCCTATTATTAAGTCGACTAATATAATTATATAAGGCAGTATGCTAATATATAACCCTATAAGTAACTAAGCAATAGTAAGATAATAATAATAATAAGTAACTTAGTAAAAATAGCAGCCCTACCCCTTTTATTTAAAGTATTAAAAATAAAAAACAATTTTATAAGACTATTAATAAAAATACTATAAAGATATAAATAAAAAACTAATAAAATTAGAGTAAAACTACTATTATAAATTCTATATTAAAATAAATACTAAAATTATAAGTAGGGTATTAATAATTATTAGTATAATATAAGAAAGAACTCTGCTCTATATAGCTTATATCCTTTATATAATCTTATATTCTTATATGCTTTTTTATTCTTAAAGAGAAGAAGTTAGAGTTTATATATATATTACCCTAATTTTAATCCTTCTTCCCTGCTTTTAATCTTAGATTAAAATTAATCTAATTATTCTAGGAGTATAGTTTAAATATAGCCTTATTGTATAATTAAATGCTTTATTTATATATACTTATTTTAGGTTACTTCCTTTAAGTATAGTAATATATAAATAATTTGTATTATATATAGTTTATATATAAATATAACTATATATAACGCAAATTATTTACGCATTTTAACGCATTCCTGCCCTTAAAAGAAATAACTAGGGATAGGTACGCATAGATAAAGCATTTAATTACGCAATAGAGCTATATTTAGCTAGTCCTTATAGTATAATCGGATCGAACTTAATCTAAAATTAGAAGCAGATTATAAGAAAATTAGGAAAATAAAGCAGAAAAAAAGGATTAGGATTAAAGAACTATATATATAAACTCTAGCTCTTTTAGAGAAGAAAGATAAATAGGAGCAGATATTAATAGATTAAGGACCTAAGCTAACTTAAGCAGAGTCCTTTCTTATATTATACTAATATATATTAATGCCCTACTTATACTAATTAGTATTCCTATTAGCTATTAATATAAGTCCTATATCTAATAAAATATAGATTAGCTAGGAAATAAATGCCTAAACCTAAGCTAGGAAATAACCTTTACCCTAGGAAAGAATAGACTCCTAGAGTTCGCGGTTTTAATCTTTTATAGTACTAGGTAGTATAATAGCTACTTAGAAGACTAAATTAACCTCGAATAATAATAAGATCCTTAGGAAGGAATAGACTTCTATAGCTTATAGTTTTAATCTCTTAAGGACCTCGACTTATACCTAGAATATTTAAGATAATAATTAAGATACCTAAAGGGATTTATTTATTTTTTTAGGGAAACCTTTTTAATTATTTTTTAATTTTCTTTTTTACTTTTTATAACTTTTAGAATACTTTCTTTTAATACCGACCCGAAATTAGATAAATATTGCCTCTATACTATACTTATTTTCTTTTTATTTTAAAAGAATTATGTTTTTATATCCTAAATATTTTTATATAAATACTATATTATTTATGTTAAGAAAGCAAGAATTTCTTTTATTAATTTCTTTTTAGCCTAGGTAAACTAGTAAATAAAAATTATTTATCTAGCTAAATCTATCTAAATTTTTTTTCGCCTAGCTATACTTACTTAAATTTTTTTGCCCTAAAGTACTTGCTAATTTTTTTTGCCCCTAGCCGCTTAAACTATATTATAGGATTATTTTTTAGTTCCGAATTCCTATTAGGCTTATATAACTGCCTATACTAAATTAGTATACTTACCTTTCTATAACTTATTAAAAGGGTAATTTATTTAAATAAATACTACTAGAGCCTATATAGTATAACTAGCTTTTAATACTAGCTTTATATCTAATATTAGCTAAGAATTATCTTAATATTAAAGGGAGATACTTACTATTTTATACTAAGATCCCTATAATAAGCAATAGAAGCAGCTCTTAACTATTGCCGAATCCTGCTCCTAGTAGGCATTAACTATAGGCGGCTACTAAGCAAGCTAGAAAACGCACTAGTAATAAGGGACTATCCTTATTACCTCTCTATATAGCTAACCCCGATTTAGGGTTTAAGGATTATACTACTAGGACCTTTTAGGCGTTTTTAGCATTCTTATTATTATTATTAGCGTTTTTAGTATTACTATAGTAGGGAAAAGGCGCTAATTTAGTATAATAGGAAGCAGTATATATTATAATACCCTAGGTATTAATAGCAAGCTACTAGAAAATAACGCTAGTATACTTATATAAAATTAGCTTAATATTCTTATTAAAATATTATAAAAACCTTTTTAAAATCGCAACTAAATTAGCTAGCTATCTTATATACTAGGACGCGTGCGCAGAGTTAGTACTAATAAAACTTTATTATTATCTTCTTTTTCTTTATTACTGCTAATTATACAACACGCTTATATAATAACAATTGCTATAGCAATAACGAAACGCTCGCTATAATCTCTATTTGCAACTATAAGTCTTTGTATTTAGTTTCCCTTATTTTCTTTACGTTTAGCATAGCGCTATCTGCAGCGCCCTTAGACAAGGCCCCTAAAAACACTATTAGGGTCCTAATAGTAATTAATAAGGGTCCTAAAGGGATTGCGCAGTTATAATAGCACTTATATATAAGTGCTTTAGCGGAGGGAAAACGACACCCTAGGTGCTACCGGGCTAGCAGCCTAGAGGAAGGAAAAAGGAAGAAAAAGAAGAAAAAGAAGAAAGGAAGAAGAAGAAAAGAAGGAAGAAAAGAAGAAGAGGAAAAATTCAGAAAAATTCAGTAAAATTCAGGGAAAAATTCAGAAGGTCCGTAGCCTAGATACCCATACCTAGGCTAGGAAGAATGCTTATACGGAAGCTAATTGTATTTTTTTAAAGAAGGCACGCCTTGCTTATCTTATTCTAAAGAAGGTGGAATAAAGCCCTTATATACAGAAATTCGGCTGCCTCGGCTAACCTCCCTTCCTAGGCTCCCTGACCTACCCTACGTTCCTTCCTTTGTACGGCCCGTACGGCCGTAGCCGCTGTACGGCGTAGTCGTGCCGTAGCCGTAGCCGCCTCCTACGTTATTATGCCGTTCCTACCTCTATAACGTTCCTACCTATTGTTGTAACGTACAGCCGCTATAACGTACGGCGGCCTCGGGCCGGCTGTAGCCGGCCCGGCGTCACGTGACCCTCCTAGGCCCTCCGGCCGGGTGCCTTGTGTGTGTGTGTAAGAGTGTCTAGCGCTCCCGCTAAAGTGCTAGCTAATTTAATATTATTAATACACTTAATAATAACCTATTTATAAAAATGCTATAAGCGCTAACTAATCCTATTATAAAAAACGCTTTTAATAGTCTTACTAGGGTAGTTTTATATAAAAATTTCAGGGCTATATAGGCTATTATAGATATAGTATAGAAGAAGCTTTAAAAACGCGCCCCTGCTATAACTAAGATAGAGAAGACTTCCTTTCCTACTACTATTACCCGTGCAATCTAGAGATCCGTTAAGTCGGCTATATAAAAGGCTTTATAACCCTATATATCCGGGTCGAAACTATCCTAGGCTGCTATACTCGCTACCCCTACTATTATACTAACTTCGGGACTACTTCTCGTCTAACTAGTACTAGCTTAATAGGAATGCAAAATGCTTATTTTAGTTTAGGGCATTCTAGTTATTAAGTATAAGTAGGGTATTAATATATATTAGTATAATATAAGAGAGGACTCTGCTTAAGTTAGCTTAGGTCCTTAATTTATTAATATCTGCTTATATCTATTTTTCTTCTTCTTCCTTAAGGGAAGAAGGCAGAGTTTATATATATATTTCCCTAATCCTAATCCTTTTTTTCTGCTTTATTTTCCTAATCTCCTTGCAATCTGCTTTTAATCTCGGACTAAGTTCGATCTAATTATACTATAAGCACTGCCTAAATATAGCCCTATTATATAATTAAATGCTTTATCTATATATACCTATCC
>LKCN02000005.1:1552348-1632435 GCA_001633055.2 Ophiocordyceps polyrhachis-furcata BCC 54312 | reverse complement strand
GGATAGGTATATATAGATAAAGCATTTAATTATATAATAGGGCTATATTTAGGCAGTACTCGTAGTATAATTAGATCGAACTTAGTCTAAGATTAAAAGCAGATTGCAAGGAGATTAGGAAAATAAAGCAGAAAAAGAGGATTAGGATTAGGGAAATATATATATAAACTCTGCCTTCTTCCCTTAAAGAAGAAAAAGAAAGATAGATATAAGCAAATATTAATAAATTAAGGACCTAAGCTAACTTAAGCAGAGTCCTCTCTTATATTATACTAATATATATTAATACCCTACTTATACTAATTAGTATTACTATTAGCTATTAATATAAGTCCTATATTTAATAAAAATATAGATTAGCTAGGAAATAGATGCCTGGACTTAAGCTAGGAAATAACTTTTACCCTAGGAAGGAATAGACTCCTAGAGTTCGCGGTTTTAATCTCTTATAGTACTAAACGGTATAATAGCTGCTTAGAAAACTAAATCGACCTTAAATAATAATAAGATCCTTAGGAAGGAATAGACTCTTATAGCCTGCGGTTTTAATCTCTTAAGGACCTCGACTTATACCTAGAACGTTTAGGATAATAATTAAAATACCTAGAGGGATTTATTTCTTTTTCTAGGGAAACCTTCTTAATTATTTTTTTACTTTTATTTTTTTACTCCTTACGACTTTTAGAATACTTTATTTTAATACTAACCTAAAATTAGATAGATATTGCCTCTATACTATACTTATTTTCTTTCTATTTTAAAAGGATTATATCTTTATATCCTAAATATTTTTATATAAATATATAATTATTTAAAATAAAACTATACTCGTTACGTTTAGAAAGCAAGAATCTCTTTTATTAATTTAGCCTAGGCAAACTAGTAAACGAAAATTATCTACCTAGCTATATCTATCTCTGAATTTTTTTTTTTACCTAGCTATGCTTATTTAATTTTTTTTTAGCCCCTAGCTGCTAGCTAATTCTTGCCCCTAGCCGCCTAGCAAGCTACGTTACGGGATTATTTTTTTATCCTAAACTCCTAACAGGCTTGTATAGCTATACGAGCTAAATTAGTATGCTTTTTTTTCTAAAACTCGTTAAGAGGGTAGTTTATCTAGATAAACGCTGCTAGAGCCTGTATAGCGCGTCCTGCTTCTAGTACTAACTTTATATCTAATATTAGCTAAGAATTATCTCGATATTAAAAGGGGATACTTACTATCTTATACTTTAATCCCTATAATAAGCAGTAGAAATAGCTTTTTACTATAGCCGAATCCTATTCCTAATAAGCGTTAGCTATAGGCGGCTACTAAGCTAGATAGAAGATATACTAGTAATAGGGAACTATCCTAGTTACCTCCCTATATAGCCGACTATAACTTAGGGTTTATAGGTTTTAATAAGACCCCCTAGGCGTTTTAGGCGTCCTTATTATTATTATTAGCGTTTTTAGTATAGTTATAGCTAGGAAAAGGCAACAACTTAGTATTATAGGCAGCAGCGTGCGTTTTAAAGCCTAAGGTATTAATAGCAAGCTGCTTAATAATAAGGCTAGGATACCTATATAAAATTAGTCTAATGCTCTTTATAAAATATTGCAAAATCGCGATTAAATTAGCTAAAATTCTACTTACTTTAACGCATATATAGAGGAGGAACTAGAGCAACGTTATTATTATCGTTATTATTACTACTAATAACTATTATCTCTCTTATTAGGGTATCCTCGCCTAAAGGCCTACTTTCTCTACTGCCCTGCTTACCCTTACGCCCCCTCCCCCTGCCCCTACCCCTGCGTTTCTTTACTAGCTTTAGTAGCATTTTTAGAATATTTTGTTAGCCTTGCGTAACGATTTCGGGAAAATACTACTGCTATTTCTATTAGAGTTTATTTGCACTTACTTTTAATAGTAATAATAATACTTTACCGCGTTATTAGGAGTATAAAAGGAAGAAAAAAAGAAGAAGTATAAGAGGAAAAAAGGGAATAAATTTATTTTACAAGGTAAGTTATATACGCGTATATAAAAAGCGCGAAATATAGTAAATTATAAAGGACTAGGTCTTTAACCTAGTTATATCTATATAGGGGGATTATAAGTACAGGACGGGTAGACCCTCTAGCTTAGCTAGGATAGGATAGGCTCGTATTAGTACGGGCTTATTACTAATAGCCGACCGCGCAAAGTATATAGCTAGCTAGCAGGGAGCTTCTCTCCTTTCCTCTCTCTCTCTTCTTAGTAGTTCTATTTATTACTCCTCTTTAGTTCGACTTAGTATCGTCTTTTTGTTAATACCTTTATATTAAATAGAACTCCTTTCTATTTATAACTATAATACGGAAAGTATAACCTCGGAACGCTATTAAATTTTGCCTACCCTTAATACGTTAGATTCCCGCTCTAGACTTCTAATATAGCTAGCCTTTTTTTAGGCGAAGTTTGCTATTAATAGAGTTGCAATTAAGGATAGTCGCTCCTAGTTCTTCTATATTTATTTACGACTCGGCATATTCTAGTAAAGTTTCCTTCTATATATATTACGTATTAATAATTTTGCTAATTAGCCTAAATCCTTTTTAGTATATATCGATAAGACTTTTAGCGAATTATATAAAGAGCAATATATAGGTCTTTTTTTAGTTACTTTATTATAAGAGACGTTAGAGTCCCTTAGCGTATATATTACGTAATAGGAATATATTCTTTTCGAGGCTAGATATTAATACTAGTCTAACTATACTAAAATTATCCTATTAGCTTCTAGTTTCTATTAGAAGCCTAAAAAGCAACTAGATTAGGAGATAATATAGCCTACGACGTATTAGGCTTTTATATTACTCTTAAAGAGCTTCGATAGTATATTTAACTCTAGGGATATATCTTAGGTAATATTTAATCTTCCGCCTTATACTAAGGCCGACTTAATAGATATTAATACTATTAAATCTAGCGCCTCTAGCATGCCCTAGCGCAAGTATTACTATAAATATAACTAAGTTAGTTACTTTTAATATAACTACTCTTAGCTATGCGTATAGTTTTAAATTGCTAGGTTAATATTAGTTTCTAGGCTAGCAGAAAGAACTAGGGGCGAGGCAGAGATTTTTAACTAGGGCAATAGGGCATAAGGGATTTATAGATTAGCTATAAGGGTTATAGTCTAGGATAGGCTAGGCAATTAGTTATACGCGTACCGCCTTTATCTTATATATATTAATTTATTATTAATACGCAAAGCAGGGCAGGGCAGTACGTACTATTACTAATCGCGCTAGGCTAGGAAAACGACCCTTACGACTAGGCAATATAGCATATACTCGAGGCTAGGTTAGTCGATACTGCAAAGGGCCCCTCTAAAGCTACCCCGCTCTAATAGGACCCCCTCGAGGCATGCGCTAGTTATATAGGATTTCTTCTATTACTAGTTAGGTAGCTGCTTTCCTGCTTTAATATAAGCGATATAACTCTGTATTTTATAGACTCCCCCTCTCTAGGAGGGACTAGCTAGCAGTTAGCCGCTTATAGCAAGCTTTTATAGTTTATATATAGCTTCGCGCTAGCGTAATATATAGCTATTATATTATTTACTATATAGTATTAACTAGCTTGCGCTTTTTATTTCCTCTAGGGATAGAGAGTATATAAAGGACTAGGTCTTTAACCTAGTTATATCTATATAGGGGGATTATAGGTATAGGACGGGTAAACCTTCTAGCTTAGCTAGGATAGGATAGGCTCGTATTAGTATAGGCTTATTACTAATAGCCGACTGCGCGAGGTATATAGCTAGCTAGCGGGGAGCTTCTCTCTTTTCCTCTCTCTCTCTTCTTAGTAGTTCTATTTATTACTCCTCTTTAGTTCGACTTAGTATTATCTCTTTATCGATACCTTTATAAATATACACTATAACCCTACTACCCTATAAAAGACTATTTCTTTTACCCTTTTTTTTTACTATATTTTTCTTTATATACTTATTTATTTATTTCTTATATAATTTCTTCCTTTTTATTTTTCCTATATACTGTTTTTTTTATTACTTTTCTTCTTCTTATTTATTTCTTTCCCTTATAACGATTTAATAATAAAAAGAGGACTGCTAGTATATAAATATAACTATATATAATATAAATCGTCTACGCGTTTTAACGTATATCTGCCCCTAAAGGAAATAACTAGGGATAAGTACGTATAAATAAAGCATTTAATTATATAATAAGGCTATATTTAGGCAGTACTTATAGTATAATTAGATCGAACTTAGTCTAAGATTAAAAGCGGATTATAGGGAGATTAGGAAAATAAAGCAGAAGAAGAGGATTAGGATTAGGGAAATATATATATAAACTCTGCCTTTTTCCCTTAAGGAAGAAGAAGAGAGATAGATATAAGCAGATATTAATAAATTAAAGACCCGAGCTAACTTAAGCAGAGTCCTCTCTTATATTATACTAATATATATTAATGCCCTACCTATACTAATTCTGCTATAAGCAATCCTACTATAGTTGCTACTAGGCGCTTAATAAGCAGTAATATTATACTTACCTTCGACCCTAATAAGATATTGTATGCTTATTCTAAAGGATAGATTTAAGCGGCTTTTAGCAAGGAAGCAGTGTTTAATTAATGTTTATATACTATAATTACTAAGGGCATTTATACTATAGCCGCTTTTAAAAATAGAGATAAGTTGCTTTAGGGTATTAAAGAGATAAATAAAATCGATATTATTAGAGCTTAGGCTATTAAGCCCTATAAGGGTCCCTAGGGGGTTATGCCTTAGGCTTGCCTTATCCTTAGTATTAGTAGTATTGCTAATACTAATCGACTCTATATAAATAGATTAATTATTAACGCTAAGATTATTTACTATAAACCTTATAAAAATACTATCTGCCCTAAATAATACTATTAATATTTCTAGTTTAGTTATATAGCTAAATACTATAAAGATACCCTATATTATAGGCACTATAAGTCCTTTTTATATTTACTACTAATAACTATCGTCTCTCTTATTAGGGTATCTTCGCCTAAAAGCCTACCTTTCCTACTGCCCTGCCCGCCTCTATATCCCCTCCCCCTGCTTATACCCCCGCGTTTTTTTGCTTGCTTTAGCAGTATTTCTAGAATATTTCGTTAGCCTTATATAATAATTTTAGGAAAGTACTACTGCTATTCCTATTTAAGTTTATTTGCATTTACTTTTAATAGTAATAATAATGCTTTACTGCTTTATTAAGAGTATAGAAAGAAGAAGAAAAGAAGAAGTATAAGAGGAAGAGAAGGAATAAATTTATTTTGCAAGGTAAGTTATATATATGCGTACAAAAAGTGCGAAATATAGTAAGTATATACTATAACCCTACTACCCTATAAAAGACTAATTCCTTTACTCTCTTTCTTTTACTATATTCTTCTTTATATACTCGTTTATTTATTTCTTATATAATTTCTTCCTTTTTATCTTCCCTATATACTATTTTTCTTTTTACCTTTCTTCTTCTTATTTATTTCTTTCCCCTATAACGATTTGATAATAAAAAAAGAACTACTAGTATATAAATATAACTATATATAATATAAATCGTCTATACGTCTTAACGCGTTTCTGCCCCTAGAGGAAATAATTAAGGATAGGCATATATAAATAAAGTATTTAATTATATAATAGGGCTATATTTAGGCAGTGCTTATAGTATAATTAGATTAAACTTAGTCTAAGATTAGAAGCGGATTATAAAGAGATTAGGAAAATAAAGCAGAAGAAAAGAATTAGGACTAGGGAACTATATATATAAACTCTGCCTTCTTCCCTTAAGGAAGAGAGAAGGAGAATAAATATAAGCAGATATTAATAGATTAAGGACCCGAGCTAACTTAAGCAGAGTTCTTTCTTATATTATACTAATATATATTAATGCCCTACCTATACTAACTGCCCTGCTTTTAAGGGTAAACGTTAATACTACTGCGTTTTATATAAAAGAAACTATGCCTTATAGTCCTAAGACTATAAAGTATCCCGCTAGTACTAGGATAGGGCTAGATCCGTATACCCTATATAACTCTATTGCTTTTAGGACTACTATTAGGACTACCTGCTAAACTATAGCTAACTGCTGCCTACTTTTTAATAACTACCCGCTTCCTAGCCTGTACTATCTACTAATAAGGATAGCTTTACCTAGGTTTTGCTATAAGAGCAGGCCTACTATAGCTCCCTAGGAAATATAGAAATTCCCCCCTTTAACCCTTTAATTAGTGTTAGAGTATATATAATAATACAGCTATAAAAAAAGCTTAAATAAAAAATATAAAATAGGTACTTTTTATAAGACAACACCTATACTATTTTATAGCGCTCTTAAAACGCTTTAAAATGCATATCTTTTTATCTTAAACAGATAAGAAATAAGCTTATAAAGAGACTTAAAACATATATAGCCTAATCTATACCTATACCCCCCTAAGCATAGCGCTTATAGCGGGGTAGGTACGTACCTACAGAGGCTATAGCGGGCACGTTATAGCGGTTATAGCGGGTTAGATCGATTAAATCGATCGGATTAATTAGATCGATTAGATTAGTTAGATTAGTCAGATTGCTATAAGTCTTCCTTTAAATCGCCGATCTTCTAAGTTAAATATCTTAAGAAGGAAAATACCTATAAACAAGGGGGAAAGAGTAACGTATAGATACGTCAGAGTAATATAAGTAGAGACTTTAAAATATCTCGACAAGTACCTTAATTTCTGAGAAATTATCTATAAAAGGAGGAGGGTTTTTCCACCTACTTGGAAGAATTATCAGCATTAGCTTTTCTTAACTTCTTAATACAAACACCTCTCCTGCCTCTAATTCTTCTTTAATTTCCTCTTTCAGACTATTACGTAATTCCTCTTCTTCTTCTCTATTACGTAAGTACCTTCCCGATTTGTTAACTTTTTATCTACTGCTTATATAACCTTTTAAGGTTATAAGCCCGGGTTTAGCTCTCTAACTCGGGATACTTTTATACTTTTAACCTTTTTTTTACCGCCTTCCTCTTTACCTTTCGCCCTATAAATTACCTTATTCGGACCCTCTCTTCCGACGCTTTTTAGCAAAAAGACCCACTTTTTCCTAAAAAATTTCCTCTTTCGGCTACAATAGGCAACGTCGAGAAATACTCTTTTTCCAAGCTTTCAGGCTCGGGCAACTATACCTATTAGGCACTGCGAATAGATTCCCTTCTAATAAGGGAGAAATTGCAGGGGGCCTTAGGCGCTCTAGCCTATAATAAATCAGAAGACGCTCTGGCCGTTATAAGGCTATAGCTAGAAGACGGGCCTTTAACCTAAATAATGCACTTACGCTCTGCAAAAAAGGCCTAGGATAAACTTAAGGACCTTTATAACCCCGTTTCTTTTACAAGCAACTTCCTTTTAACTAAGGAGCTGCTAGAAATAGGCAGGGCTATGCCTTATAATATAAAACTACTTAAATTGCTATAAGGCGATACAAAAAGAGCTAAAGGCTAGGGAGATAATAATCCCTAAAATAGTCCTTATAACATAGGTTCTAAATAACCTCTTAGAGCCCTTCGAAGGCTTTATAACGCATATAACGCAGGACCTATAGAATAACAAGGGTATATATAACCTAGGAAAGCTCTTTACTAGTATATTAGACGAGGCAAAGCGCTATAAGTCTAATAACCTAGAAGGGGAAAAAGCCTTCTATACCCCTTCGAAAAAGCCCTAGAAGAAGGCTAAAAAGGCGTTAAAATATGCCTACTGCAAACTCCCTAGGCACTTCGATAAGGACTGCTATTTCCTGCACCCGGAAAAGGCACTAAAAGGCTTTAAGGCTAAAGATAATAGAATATCGAAAAAGCCTATAAAAAGGGGCCTTTAAATAAGCTAGGGAACCTTTAGCTCCTCTAATATAAAGGCTATAGAAGAGGATAAGCCTAAGAAAATCTTTATTATAACTAATATTAATACGGCTCCTATAGAGATAGATATTCCTATAGGTAGGGCATTAACATATATTAGTATAATACAAGAGAGGACTCTGCTTAAGTTAGCTCGGGTCCTTAATCTATTAATATCTGCTTATATCTGTTTCTCTCTCTTCCTCTATTAGAGAGGAAGATAAAATATATATAAAGTCTTAAAAGCATCTAGGTTAAACTAGAGGTAACATACAATTATCCTAAACTCCGTATAATCCGAATATATAGCCGCCCCCTTTCTCCTTTAAACCGTTATTACTATAATCTTAGTATAAACTTATTATAATATCGTATACTTATTATGCTAAATTTAGGGGTAATCTACTTCCCCTTCTATACTGCCCCTATTATACTCCTATCTCCTATCTAAAAGGGCATAATACTTATACAGAAAGGAGTAATATGCACTATAATAGGGATAATATAGAATATCTAGCAGAAAGGGGTTTGCGTATATTATAACTATAACTATTGCTAAGTTAGTTATAAGAAAGGGGCTTATGCGGAAATAGGTTATTCCGCCTTCTATAGTTGCGTCCCTAATTCTAATAAATATATACTAGCAGTTCTTTTTTTATTAAATCGAATTTTATTTAGATTCGATCTAATATTATGCTAGTTTATCTCCTTCTTTATTACGAATCCCTCTAATAAGATAGTAGCCTTATTTATATTAATAAGACGTTCTAGCGTCTTATTTAGGGTTGCTTTTATTATAGCGTCTACGGGATTATCCTTCCCTATAATCTATTAGATTTTATTAATTTCTCGCCCTTTATATAACTCTCGGATAGATATAATATCGATTATTAGTCGTTTTTCTTTTATTATTCTAAGCTTAACGAGGTACTCGTAAAGCGAGAATAAATCCGTATATAATATAATAGGAACTCGGGCTAATCCTAGCTTAGCTATAATGCGATTTAGTATTATTGCTAGGGAGATTCTAATATTAAATCCTAATAATATACTATATATTTCTAAGGCGAGGATACTCTAGGTAATCCTCTTATATTTTATAGAACTCTAATAGATAATATTTCCTTTTATAATAAACGTATTTGCTATCCTGTTTTTATTGCCTAGGATAATAATATATCTAATTTATAAGGATAAGTTATCGTTATTTGCAAGTAATCTATCTATAAAAATAAATAATTTAAGTGCTAAAAGGTTAAGGAGGATATATATTAATCCGCGCTACTAATTATCCTTCTGCTATTATAGCTGCTTATTAATCCTCTAGCAGTCTTCTATAGTAGGTTAGTATTGCTAGGCAGTAATAGATAGGTCGAACGCAGCCTCTAGTTAGTAAACGGACGCAATATAGCCTCCTTGCGCACGCTATTCGAGGTAGTATTAAGCAAAATTAGGCTAGGAATAATTAATAACTTTAATCTTAGCAGCCTAGCCTTTTTATTAAATCGCTAGCGAATTTAATATAAGATATAACTGCGAACTATTAAAATCCGTTATGCTTTCTAGGGTTAAGTTTACTCAGGGTTTTAAGTAAATTCGGGCGGAATTTAGCTTAGCCTTTTCTTACTTATAGAAAGAATTAGTGCTAAGAATAATCGTATTATTAGTTTATATCCTAACGAGACTAAAATTAGAGCGGCTAAAATGCAAAAAAAGAAGGCAGTTATCGAATATAGAGGGTTATATATAAAGCTATTAAATATAGTACTCGAAATAGGTCTAAAACTAATAAATACTAGACTCGGCAATACTATATAACGGCTTAATAACTTAGATAATTATTTAAAGTAGGTACTTATTCTAGAGTTTTTTTTAGAAGGCTTATAAGGATTATTTATTTAAGCGTTAATTAGGATTATAGATAAGCCTAGGTAATATTATAAAGGCATAACTTTATCCCCTAATTAATATACGTTAAAGCTAGAGCTAAAAGCAATTATTAGCTAACCCTTTAGATTATAGGAGATTATATTAGGATCTCCTTTTTTTATTATTATTATATCCTATAATAATTAGTTGTAATTTTTTATATAGGTAATTAGTTATTTTATCCTTAACTTCTCGGATAAGTCTAGCACGAAAAATCCGAACTCCTTTATACTAGGCGGGATCGAACTATTCGAAAGAAAAAATACCTTAGCCTATAAGGTCTATAATTTCCTTTTAGTCTAATACTTTAAATAGGGGTCTAGGGGTTATAATCTTGCCTTCTATACGAAAATAAAGGGAGAGCGCAAAGTCGTCCTATTTTTTCTTAGATATAAATTAGGTTAAGGTCTATAGTAACTATAGCAGGTAAACCTCTAAACGTTATAAGAACTAGGTCTATTTTCGGGCAGATTTTAGGTTGTTTTTATCCTATTCCTAGGCAGCCTTTAGTTAGGGATTATCTAAAAAGTAAGGCTATATATATATTAACTAAAATACCTAGAGACTAGTCGAGGACTAGATTATAATATTATAGCTATTAATAGCCTCGAGGGTAAAAGGACTAGTCTAGCCGTCCTTTTCTCTCTAAACCTTAACTTAGCTTTATAATAGGAGTTAAAAAAGCGTTATTATATTAGGGCTATTCCTAGTAGATAGCGCCTCTTTTAGTTATCGAGATGCTATAATTTCTCGAAGACTTATTATTGCTTTCTAAATAGCTTTAGCCTATTCTCGAGTAGTTTTTAATAGTAGAGAATCCTAAGTAATCCTTAGATATGTACTAAAAATAAGGAGAGTTAGAACTAATCTATCCGGGCTAGTAGTATTATTTATAGCTTTAACTACTATCTAGAGAATTAAATATCGTCTTATTATTACTCCGATTTTAGTGCTAAGGATCTTATATGCCTAGCAGAAGGGGGTATAGTATTTTTTAACCTTCCCTATAGACTAATGCGCTTCTACTAGTACTTGCTAGCAAGTAATTCCTATTTATCTTAATTTATTCTAGAATTCCTTAGAAGAAAAATTCGTGCCTATATTATATTAGAGCGAATCTAGGGGTCCTAAGTATATATCGATCTATATTATCCTTAAGGCTTCCTAGGTATCCTTAGTAGATATCGAATACAGGAATCGGGCAGCCTAAAAAGATATTATAGTATCGATAATATAAAGAACTAGTTTACTACTTAGGTATATAATATCTATAATAATCTCGAAATTAAACTCTTTATTATTATAAAGCGTAAACTTAAATCGGCTAGGTGCCTTGCTATATAACTAATAATATTAGCAGAACTTCGAAATACTTTTAAGAGTAGTTATTAGTATTTTATATCCGGCTCTAGATAGAAGTTAGTATAATTATCGTGCTATAGGGTATCTAAATTAGCAGTAGATTATCCTAATTTCGGATTTAGTTAGGAATAAAATCGCGGCGTCTTCTAGTTAAAGGAAGAACTAAGGGTGCCCCTATTTGCAAATAACTAGCAGCACCTTATCTTAGCTAATAAGCTTATTTATTATATTCTAGAAGAAAATCTTTAAACGATCTATATCTGCTAAAAAAAGAAGAAAAGGGGTAAGTAAAGTAAGAACGTAAAAAGTAATATTTCTAAACGGAGTTTTAATAGTTATATTACTAAGTATAAGTATACTTTATCCTTTGCCGAATTTAATAGAATTAGTACTAGCAGATACTTTATTAACTATAAGATATAGTATTATTTTCTATAGGGCTTTAACCTAATTTAGTCTAGCAGTTAAAATCTATATAGCACTAGTATCGATTATAATTCCCTAAAAAGACTATTAGGAATATCGATTTTTAAGAAGGAATTGCAAAGCTAGTACGGGTTCCGTTACGTCTAATTTTAGGTTATATCTAGTAAGAAGGTGCATAAATAATAATATAGAAAGGAACTAAGAGGCTTCCTATTGCCTTAAAATATCCTTAGGGTTATTATTAATTATATATTATTCTTTATTATATAATTTAAGTCCTTCGAATACTATAATATAGGCTATAAAGCCCTAAGGGCTATTATTTAAAAATTTGCAATATGCTATATACGAGGTCTTTGCCTGCTTTTATTCTTTAGGCGGATATTTAGTCGACTAGTAACTAACCTTACTATATATAAAATACTTTTAAGTTTAATTCTTATTTAGTCTAAAATCGGATTAGACTTAGGTTATTCTCGAACTATCTTCTAACTAATTTTATATATTATTCTAATATCTATAGTCTAGATAATAGATTACGCTCTATTATAATATCTGCTTAGCTTTATTTTTTATAATCGATATTTCTAGTACGGATTATAAATCTGCTTATAAGTTCTTAATATCCTTAGCTAGTCGAAATAACGCAAACTTAAGTTCTAGTACTCCTTAGTATATATTAATAATTATTATATATAAAGGGGTATCTCCTTTATATCCCTTACTAAGGGCTTATTAATATAACTCTAGTTTATTAAATAGTTTCTAGAGAACCTCGTATAGGAATAGTTCTAAATTTGCCCTATAAACGGATTAAAATAAGGTCGATATCTAGTTAGTAAAGTAGTACGCGTAATTAATATCCGACTCGAAGTATCTCTTAAGTTAGTTATATTGCGTCTTAAAAGTATTATACTACTTAATATAATCTATAAAGTACTATTATACGCGACTAGTCTAAATATAAGGGAAAATTAAATAGAAGTATTTAAGGGCAATTTTTAATAAAAAACAAATATTAAAAAATAAATAGATAATATTATTAAGCAAATCGTTTAGTTTCCTATAAAGTTCTTTATCTTATCCTAAACTTTAGTAAATTTAGTCGTAATATTATTATTAATAGGCAAGTTAGGAGTCGATTTTAGGGGTAACTTAATATAAAATTTAAACGGGATTATTTTAGGCTTTTCCTAAATTTAGATCGAATTTAAAGCGATTTTTTATAGAGTTTATATATTATTCTAGTTAGGTTCTAGAAAGGCTATATCCTATATATATAGGTTTTAGAATTAATATAACGTTAAATATTAAGTTCGTCCTTAGGGAATATCCTTATTTATTATAGGTTCTATAAATAGAGTTATTTAGGGGTTTGTTTAGGGGATAGATAAAGGTTCTCTTTAATATAGTAGTAAAAGGTTCTAAATTAGTAGCGTTTGCCCTCTAGCTAGTAATTAAGATAGATTCGAATTTAGGGAGTTTCTAGTTAGAGGTTATTATATCCCCTATAAAAGGGCATAGTAAGGCAGTTAAGTGCCTTCTTCGAATTGCGCCTATTAATATATTAAAAGCAGCTATTACTCGAGTTATTCCTAGTTTAGGATTCGTATAAAAAGGGGTCCTGTTCTTATATTTCTAGGTCCTAGAAAAAATCCTCTTCCTTTAAGGAAACTTTTTAGCAATTTTATTACTCTAGGATCCGCTAATTTCTAGATATTTTTATCTTAGCCTTTAAAGGCATCCTAAAAATCCTTAAGGAGAAAAGTACTAGAGCTCCTAGATAATTTTATAAAATATAAGATCTAGAGTTTAATATTAATTAGATCTTAGTATAAATTTAGGATAGGTTTATCCTAGTTTTCGATTTATTTAATTAAAGCGTCTTTTATCTTTTTTATAAGATCCTAGAAGTTAATCTATATAATCTCCTAAGCAAACTCGGTATTCTAGGGTTATTAGTAATTACCTTTTATAGTAATTTCTACTAATATCCTAGTTATTATTAATAAGGATTCGTATTAATTTTATAGGTATTTTTATCTAGTATTAAGATAGGTTTCTAAGGGATTAAAACCGCAGGCTATAGGAGTTTATTCCTCCTTAGTCTCGATATTGCTCTTCCGAATAGTCGATATAGTAGTAAGTTCTTAAATAGTTAAAACTGCGAACTTTAGGAGTCTATTTATATCTAAGAGGTCTATTAGCTTTCTCGGCTTAGAAATAGGCAACCTAGTCTAGCTAATCTATATATTATTAGATATAGGACTTATATTAATAGCTAATAATAATACTAATTAGTATAGGTAGGGTATTAATATATATTAGTATAATATAAGAGAGGACTCTGCTTAAGTTAGCTCGGGTCCTTAATCTATTAATATCTGCTTATATCTATTTCTCTCTCTTCTTCTATTAAAGAGAAAGATAAAATATATATAAAGTCTTAAAGGCATCTAGGTTAAACTAGAGGTAATATATAATTATCCTAAACTCTATATAATCTAAATATATAGCCGCCCCTTTTCTCCTTTAAACTATTATTGCTATAATCTTAGTATAAACTTATTATAATATCGTATTATAAGTAGGGCATTAATATATATTAGTATAATATAAGAGAGGACTCTGCTTAAGTTAGCTCGGGTCCTTAATCTATTAATATCTGCTTATATCTATCTCTCTTCTTCCTCTATTAGAGAGGAAGATAAAATATATATAAAGTCTTAAAGGCATCTAGGTTAAACTAGAGGTAATATATAATTATCCTAAACTCTAGATAATCCGAATATATAGCCGCCCCCTTTCTCCTTTAAACCGTTATTGCTATAATCTTAGTATAAACTTATTACGATATTATATACTTATTATGCTAAGTTTAGGGGTAATCTACTTCCCCTTCTATACTGCCCCTATTATGCTCCTATCTCCTATTTAAAGGGGCATAATACTTATACGGAAAGGGGTAATATATACTATAATAGGGATAATATAGAATATCTAGCAGAAAGGGGTTTGCGTATATTATAACTATAACTATTACTAAGTTAGTTATAAGAAAGGGGCTTATATAGAAATAGGTTATTCCGCTTTCTATAGTTATATCCCTAATTCTAACGAATATATACTAGCAGTTCTTTTTTTATTAAATCGAATCTCGTTTAGATTTAATCTAATATCGTGCTAGTTTATCTCCTTCTTTATTACGAATCCCTCTAGTAAGATAGTAGCCTTATTTATATTAATAAGACGTTCTAGCGTTTTATTTAGGGTCGCTTTTATTATAGCGTCTATAGGATTATTTTTCTTTATTATCTATTAGATTTTATTAATTTCTCGCCCCTTATATAACTCTCGGATAGATATAATATCGATTATAAGTTGTTTTTCTTTTATTATTCTAAGCTTAACAAGGTACTTATAGAGCAAGAATAAATCCGTATATAATATAATAGGAACTTAGGCTAATCCTAGCTTAGCTATAATATAATTTAGAGTTATTACTAGGGAGATTCTAATATCGAATCCTAATAATATGCTATATATTTCCGAGGCAAGGATACTCTAGGTAATCCTCTTGCATTTTATAGAACTCTAATAAATAATATTTCCTTTTATTACGAACTTATTTACTATCCTATTTTCGTTACGTAGGATAATAATATATCTTATTTGCAAGGATAAGTCGTTATTATTTATAAGTAATCTATCTATAAAAATAAATAATTTAAGTACTAAAAGGTTAAAGGGGATATATATTAATCCGTGCTGCTAATTATTCTTCTGCTATTATAGCCGCTTATTAATCCTCCGGCAGTCTTCTATAGTAGGTTAGTATTACTAGGCGGCAATAAATAGGTTAAACGCAGCCTCTAGTTAGCATATAGACGCAATATAGCCTCCTCGCGCACGCTATTCGAGGTAGTATTAAGCAAAATCAAGCTAGGAATAATTAATAACTTTAATCTTAGCAGCCTAGCCTTTTTATCGAATTACTAGCAAATTCGATATAAAATATAACTACGAACTATTAAAATCTATTATACTTTTTAGGGTTAAGTTTACTTAGGGTTTTAAGCGAATTTAGGCGGAATTTAGCTTAGCCTCTTCTCGCTTATAGAAAGAATTAGTACTAAGAATAATTATATTATTAGTTTATATCCTAATAAGACTAAAATAAAAGCAGCTAGAATGCAAAAGGAGAAGGCAGTTATCGAATATAAAGGGTTATTTATAAAGCCGTTAAATATAGTACTCGAAATAGGTCTAAAACTAATAAATACTAGACTTAGTAATACTATATAATAGCTTAATAACTCGGATAATTATCTAAGGTAGGTACTTATCCTAGAGTTCCTTTAGAAGGCTTGCAAGGATTATTTATTTAAGTATTAATTAGGATTATAGATAAGCCTAGGTAATATTGCAAAGGCATAACTTTATCCCCTAAGCAATATACGTTAGAGCTAGAGCTAAAAGCAATTATTAGCTAACCCTTTAGATTATAGGAGACTAGGTAAGGATCTCCTTCTTTCCGTTATTATTATATCCTATAATAATTAGTTATAATTTTTCGTATAGGTAATTAGTTATTTTATCCTTAACTTTTTAAATAAGTCTAGTATAAAAAATCCGAACTCCTTTATACTAGGCGGGATTAAACTATTCGAAAGAGAAAACACCTTAGCCTATAAGGTCTATAATCTCCTTTTAGTCTAATGCTTTAAATAGGGGTCTAGGGGTTATAATCCTGCTTTTTGCGCAAAAATAAAGAAAGAGCGCAAAGTTGTCCTGTTTTTTCTTAGATATAAATTAGGTTAAGGTTTTCGGTAATTATAGTAGTTAAACCTCTAAACGTTATAAGAACTAGGTCTGTTTTCTAGCAGATTTTAAGTCGTTTTTATCCTATTTCTAGGCAGCTTTTAGTTAGGGATTATCTAAAAAGTAAGGCTGTATATATATTAACTAAAATACCTAGAGACTAGTCGAGGAGTAGATTATAATATTATAGCTATTAATAGCCTCGAGGGTAAAAGGACTAGTCTAGCTATCCTTTTCTCTCTAAACTTTAACCTAGCTTTATAATAGGAGTTAAAAGAGCATTATTATATTAGGGCTATTCCTAGTAGATAGCGCCTCTTTTAGTTATTAAGATACTATAATTTCTCGAAGACTTATTATTGCTTTTTAAACGGCTTTAGCTTATTCTCGAGTAGTTTTTAATAGTAGAGAATCCTAAGTAATCTATAGATATATACTAAAAATAAGGAGGGTTAGAACTAATCTATCTAGGCTAGTAGTATTATTTATAGCTTTAACCGCTATCTAGAGAATAGAATCTCGTCCTATTATTACTCCGATTTTAGTGCTAAGGATCTTATATACCTAGCGGAAGAGGGCATAGTATCTTTTAACCTTCCCTATAGACTAATACGCTTCTACTAGTACTTGCTAGCAAGTAATTCCTATTTATTTTAATTTATTCTAGAATTCCTTAAATAAAAAATTCGTGCTTATATTATATTAGAGCGAATCTAGGGGTCCTAAGTACGTATCGATCTATATCGTCCTTAAGGCTTTCTAGGTATCCTTAGTAGATATCAAACGCAGGAATCGGGCAGCCTAAAAAGTTATTATAGCGTCGATAACGTAAAAAACTAGTTTTCTACTTAGGTATATAACGTCTATAATAATCTCAAAATTAAACTCTTTATTATTATAAAGCGTAAACTTAAATTAGCTAGGTGCCTTGCTATATAACTAATAATATTAGCAGAACTTCGAAATGCTTTCGAGAGTAGTTATTAGTATTTTATATCCTGCTCTAGATAGAAGTTAGTATAATTATCGTACTATAGGGTATCTAAATTAGCAGTAAATTATCCTAGTTTTAGATTTAGTTAGAAACAAAATCGCGGCGTTTTCTAGTTAAAGGAAGAACTAAGGGTGCCCCTATTTGCAAATAACTAGTAGTACTTTATCCTAGCTAATAAGCTCGTTTATTATATTCTAGAAGAAAATCTTTAAGCAATCTATATCTGCTAAAAAAAAAAGAAAAGGGGTAGGCAAAGTAAGAACGTAAAAAGTAATATTTCTAAACAGAGTTTTAATAGTTATATTACTAAGTATAAGTATACTTTATTCTTTGCTAAATTTAATAGAATTAGTACTAGTAGATGCTTTATTAACTATAAGATATAGTATTATTTTCTATAGGGCTTTAACCTAATTTCGTCTAGTAGTCGAAATCTATATAGTACTAGTATCGATTATAATTCCCTAGAAAGACTAGTAGGAATATCGATCCTCGAGAAGAAATTGCGAAGCTAGTACGGGTTCTATTATATTTAATTTCGGGTCGCATCCTATAAGAAGGTATATAAATACTAACGTAGAAAAGAACTAAGAGGCTTTTTATTACCTTAAAATATCCTTAGGGTTATTATTAATTATATACTATTCTTTGTTATATAATTTAAGTCCTTCGAATACTATAATATAGGCTATAAAGTCCTAAGGGCTATTATCTAAAAATTCGCAATATGCTATATATAAGGTCTTTGCCTGCTTTTATTCTTTAGGCGGATATTTAGTCGACTAGTAACTAACCTTGCTATATATAAAATACTTTCGAGTCTAATTCTTATTTAGTCTAAAATCGGATTAGACTTAGGTTATTCTCGAACTATTTTCTAACTAATTTTATATATTATTCTAATATCTATAGTCTAGATAATAAATTATACTCTATTATAATATCTATTTAGCTTTATTTTTTATAATCGATATTTCTAGTATAGATTGCAAATCTACTTATAAGTTCTCGATATCCTTAGTAGGTCGGAATAACGTAAACTTAAGTTCTAGTACTCTTTAGCATATATTAATAATAGTTATATATAAAGAGGTATCTCCTTTATACCCCTTGCCGAGGGCTTATTAATATAACTCTAGTTTATCGAATAGTTTCTAGAAAACCTCGTATAGGGATAGTTCCGAATTCGCCCTATAAATAGATTAAAATAAGGTTAATATCTAGTCGGTAAAGTAGTACGCGTAATTAATATCCGACTCGAAGTATTTCTTAAGTTAGTTATATTACGTCTTAAAGGTATTATACTATTTAATATAATTTATAAAGTACTACTATACGCGACTAGTCTAAATATAAGGGAAAATTAAATAGAAGTATCTAGGGGCAATCTTTAATAAAAAACAAATATTAAAAAATAAATAGATAATATTATTAAGCAAATTATATAGTTTCCCTATAAAGTTCTTTATCTTATCTTAGACTTTAGTAAATTTAGTTATAATATTATTATCGATAGGCAAGTTAGGAGTCGATTTTAGGGGTAACTTAATATAAAATTTAAATAGGATTATTTTAGGCTTTTCCTAAATTTAGATCGAATTCGAAGCGATTTTTTATAGAGTTTATATATTATTCTAGTTAGGTTCTAGAAGGGCTATATCCTATATATATAGGTTTTAGAATTAATATAATATTAAATATTAAGTTTATCTTTAGGGAATATCCTTATTTATTATATATTTTATAAATAGAGTTATTTAGGGGTTTATTTAGGGGATAGGTAAAGGTTCTCTTTAATATAGTAGTAAAGGGTTCTAAATTAGTAGCGTTTGCCTTCTAGTTAGTAATTAGGATAGATTCGAATTTAGGGAGTTTCTAGTTAGAGGTTATTATATCTCCTATAAAAGGGCATAGTAAGGCAGTTAAGTACCTTTTTTAAATTATGCCTATTAATATATTAAAAGCAGCTATTACTCGAGCTATTCCTAGTTTAGGATCTATACGAAAAGGGGTCCTATTCTTATATTTCTAGGTCCTAGAAAGAATCCTCTTCCTCTAAAGAAACTTTTTAGCAATTTTATTACTCTAGGATCCGCTAATTCCTAGATATTTTCGTCCTAGCTTTCGAAGGCATCCTAAAAATCCTTAAGGAGAAAAGTACTAGAGCTCTTAGATAATTTTATAAAATATAAGATCTAGAGTTTAATATTAGTCGGATCTTAGTATAAATTTAGGACGGGTTTATCCTAGTTTTCGATTTATTTAATTAAAGCATCCTTAGTTTTTCTTATAAAATCCTAGAGGTTAATCTATATAATCTCCTAAGCAAACTTAGTATTCTAGGGTTATTATTAATTACCTTTTATAGTAATTTCTAGTAATATCCTAGTTATTATCGATAAGAATTCGTATCGATTTTATAGGTATTTTTATCTAGTAATAAGATAAGTTTCTATAGGATTAAAACCGCAGGCTATAGGAGTCTATTCCTCCTTAGTCTTAATATTGCTCCTCTAAATAGTCGATATAGTAGCAAGTTCCTAGATAGTTAAAACTATAAACTCTAGGAATCTATTTATATCTAAAAGGTCTATTAGCTTTTTTAGCTTAGAAATAGGCAACCTAGTCTAGCTAATCTATATATTATTAGATATAGGACTTATATTAATAGCTAATAGTAATACTAATTAGTATAAGTAGGGTATTAATATATATTAGTATAATATAAAAGAGGACTCTGCTTAAGTTAGCTTAGGTCCTTAATCTATTAATATCTGCTTATATCTATCTCTCTTCTTCCTTTATTAGAGAGGAAGATAAAATATATATAAAGTCTTAAAGGCATCTAGGTTAAACTAGAGGTAATATATAATTATCCTAAACTCCGTATAATCTAAATATATAGCCGCCCCCTTTCTCCTTTAAACTATTATCGCTACGATTTTAGTATAAACTTATTATAATATTATATACTTATCGTGCTAAGTTTAGGGGTAATTTACTTCCCTTTCTATACTGCCCCTATTATACTCCTATCTCCTATCTAAAGGGGCATAATACTTATACGGAAAGGGGTAATATATACTATAACGGGGATAATATAGAATATCTAGCAGAAAGGGGTTTGCGTGTATTATAACTATAACTATCGCCGAGTTAGTTATAAGAAAGGGGCTTATGCGGAAACAGGTTATTCCGCCTTCTATAGTTACGTCCCTAATTCTAACAAACACACACGTATGCTTATTATGCTAAATTTAGGGGTAATCTACTTCCCCTTCTATACTGCCCCTATTATACTCCTATCTCCTATCTAAAGGGGCACGATACTTATATAGAAAGGGGTAATATGTACTATAACGGGGATAATATAGAATATCTAGTAGAAAGGAGTTTGCGTATATCGTAACTATAACTATCGCCGAGTTAGTTATAAGAAAGGGGCTTATATAGAAATAGGTTATTTTGCCTTCCGTAGTTGCGTCCCTAATTCTAACGAATATACAATTCCGGACCTACCTTCCGCTCCTACGCTAGGGAAAATAGACACTAAATCTAAGGCTAAAGAAAATTCTAATCTAGAGGTATGCTATAATATAATACATAATGCTATAAACAACTCTAATAATTTAACAGGAGCTTTAAAAGACTTATATAGTGCTATATAACGTATAATAAAATAATAACAGTCTTTATATATAAATAGCTCTTTAGATAATGCAGAATATATATATTTTATATACAATTTTGCTGCTATAAGGCATATAGTAGCAGATAAGAAATTATTATCTAATTATAAAACTATAAATACTAGAGTTAACTAGGGAAAAGCATCTTATATAAACGTTTATAGGTCTAGAGACGTTATTTTTAAGTTTCCTACCCTAGATAAGAAATCTATATTAAAGAACTGCTTATTTATACTTAAATTAGGTGTAAATATAATAAGTTAGTCCTGCCTTAAAAACGTTATAACTATAATAAAAGATAATACCCTTTCTCTATATAATCTTTTATATAAACCTCTTATTTAGGCTATAATAAAGGGAGGATTATATTATATACCTCTCTCTATATAAATAAGTAAAAAAGTCAGGTTTAATATACCTAATAATTCTATAAATAATATAACGTCTATTTTAGATAAAAAACAAAAAAATAAGGATAAGTGTAAGGGTCTAGCTTAGTGCTGCTACAAAATAGCGACCTAAATAGTAACAATAAAGATAAAGAAAAAGAAAGGAAGGATATAATATATAGTAGGGGGGTAGGGCTATATGCGCGCAGCCCGTACGCGTAGATAAGTTATCCTCGCGTAGTATAATAAGATCCGGGCAAAGCCCGGATCCTTTATATACCCTCCTAGCTATAGTTACCCCGCCTAATATAGAGGGGCGGAAAAAATAAAATCCGCACGTCGCCCTAACTTATTATAACCTAGGGATTAAAATAAGATAATATAGACGCATACCCCTTATAACCTTATAATATCTATATACTATAATAAACGCAGAGTATTACTTAAAAGCATACGAATTAAAGACTTACTTATAATAACCCGTACCTAGCCTAGAATAAGAATAATATTAATAACCCCTAGCTAAACGCCTATTTAAGCAATAGGGACTTTTATTATAAAAAGGGATTTAGATAATAAGGATAATACTAGCCCTAAGGAGGTTGCTTATTTATATACCCCCTGCGTAGGGGATTTATATAATAATAGCGAGGCTAAATACGTATATAAGCGGGGAGCCGCCTATATAATATACTATTAGTAGCGGAGATAGTACTTATAGGAAAGGCACCTTTTTGCTACTAACGTACGTTTATAGCAGCTAGTTCGTAACCTGTAGGAGATATTATAGGCGGGCTAAGCTATTTTAGTCCTAGCTCGAGTTCGTAGTAGTAATACCCCTAGGCAGCGTGCTATCCTAATACTAGTATATTAAGCCCGTATAGAAAGGCTGCAAAATATACTAGCTGCAGCCTGTTTCGCCCCTTAGCTAACTTAAGACGCGTTTACTCCCCTAGCCTTGCCTAGTAATAATAATAATAATAATAGCAATATACTAGTCCTAGCCTCTACTACTATTATAATACCCGCCTACCCTACTACCCCCTAGCGTAGAATAAACCTAGCTATAGCAGCAATATACTAGTAGTAGTAGTAGTAGTAGGGTTTAATTGCTTATAGGCTAAATAGTTTTACTACTTAGTAGGAAGAGGCTTTCTACTATTAGGCGGATATTTAATAGGTAATCCTAGAAAACTAGGAGTAGCAGTAGGCTAATATACGCTAGGCTAACGCTATAATACTCGCCGCCTTATAGGGGCTTACGGCTATATTATCTCTACTAGTATTAGCTAGGTCTAGGTTTACGCTATCCTCCTTAGCTAATTCCTTAACGCAGCTATCCCCTGCCCCCTAATATATTACTACTACTACTACTAGTACTACGCGTAGCTATATCTGCTGCAGCTTGCTTAATATACTAACCTGCGCCTATTAGATAAGCAACCTAAACCCGCGGAGTTAGCTAGCGCAGCTAGAGGAGGATAAGGCGAAGGAGGCGTAAGGGGAGGAGAAAGGGGAAAAAGGGATAAGGCAGACGCAGCAGGCAGTAGTAAGGGGAGGGATAATAGTATAAGAGTATATAGCTAAATATACTAGGGTTTATTATATATACGCGCGTTACTAAACTTAGCCTCGAATTATAATAATGCCTTATAATCCTATATACTCTCTAGAGGCTCCTAGGTAGGCGTTATATAGCTATACTACTTAATAAGAATAGAATAGTATAAAAGTAAGTTTGCTAATTACTAACCCCGAGTATTCTTAGTAGTAAGTACTTTCTTAACCTCCTATTTATTAAGGGATAGGTTATTATTAAATAAATAGAGAGCAGGGTCTAGCTAGGAGTTAGTATATAACTATAAAGGCAATAGGTCTAATATAGCGCGTTTAAATAAGTCGATATAAAAAGTAGGGTAAATACCCTATAGTATATTAAGTATAATAGTTAGAGGGAATAGGATAGTAATAATATAGTATTTAGCCTAGAAATAGTTAAGCTTCCTAAAGGGATAGTTAGAGTAAATATAGCGTATATCTAGCTAAATAAAATTACTAACCTAGAACCTCTTAGCTAGATAATATATAGTATTAGAAGAGTCCTGCTACTACTACTATACTTATGCAATACTAGCCTATACTAAGTCTATCCCCTCCTTAAAGTGCTAAAAGAAGGCAATAGCACGCCCCTTAGGCGAGGCAGAGGAAGCAGATAAGGACTACTCGATTTTAATTAAGGGAATATTAAACCTATATAAAAAGCAATTTAAGCTAAGCCTAGTAACTAATAACTCGCGGTTATTTAATATAAGCTAGTAAGCAGGGAGGTAATTAGGCTAATCTAACTAAGAAAAGGCTACTATATAGCAGAGGATAGCTTATACCTCTTAGTTAGTATGCTCTATACTGCTATTTATCTATAGGTAATAGGATATAGAGAGGAGCTGCTAGACCCTAATAAGATAGTAGAGTTTAGACTAGAAACTCCTAGTCTAATTCGAACTATAATCCGAAATTAACTATATAGGGAAGCTATAAAAGCGCTATTAGGTAGAAATAAAATAACGCGTATAAGCCTTAGCGTCTATAAACGTTATAGCCTTAAGCTAAACGTACTTAGAAAGCTAGTCTATAATAACTATAAGGAAATGCAGGAAGTTAGGAGAGTTAGCTAGGAGGTTAGTTATAAAATTAATTAAGATTATAAACTAGAAATAGTTAGTAATTAGAAGGGGTTAAAAAAAGCCCTAATAATAGTAATAGTAAAGGTAATCCTTATAGCAATAATAATTGCGTATAAAACGCGTAATATCCTTAAATATCCCCTCCTAGTAAAAGTCGCGTTAGAAAAGTTAAAACGTAATATTCTTCCTAGGGTAGCTAGTAAGAAGCAAGTCGTAAACGCGCTAGATTAAGGATATAGTAAGAGGTTCCTAGCAGGGGACCTAGAGATAGCTATAGAATTATAGGAAGCTAGTAGCAAAAATAGTATAATCTACTACCTATTTACGGGTATAGGCCTTAGGGGGAAACCTCCTCGCCGCTAAGCATAACGCATCGAGGCAGATAGCGTATAATAGGTCGTGCTATAAAGCAGAACGCTATAACTCCTGCAAGTATATATAGTAGAAAGGAGTAAGGGAATTAGTAACGTTAAAAGGAGGAATAGAAGCTACTAATAGGGAGGGAGGATAGTCTAGCAAGGAGTCTACTATAGGAGGCAGAGAGGGATCCCTAGACGCAGGCTAGTAAGGAATACGCGCCTGCTAATAAGGGACGCTTGCCTATAGTAGAGCTATCTAAAAAGCATAAATCGAGAGGGGCTATATAATTTAGCTAAAATAAGAAGGCGTATTGCAGTACTCCTAATTGCGCCGGGAAAAAGCATTAAGACGCGCTGCCTGCAAGCTAGGGCAGTAATAAAAGTAAAAGTTAAATAAAAATAACGTCTCGGCTTACTATGCCTAATACTCTAATATCTCCTTAGGGGTAGTAAAGTGCTTAAGGGCCTTATAGTCTATAAGGATTATAAAAAGCTTAGCTATACTATATAGCTCGGCTAACTAGGCTTTAAGGCAAGCAATAATAGTAAGGAGCTCCTTATTATAAATAGTATAATTCCTCTCCGTAAGCTAAAGCTTCTAGGAAAAGTACGCAATAAGGCGGAGGATTTTATCCTTCCCTATCTGCAATAAGCAGCTACTAAGTGCTTTACTAAAGCAGTCCGTTTTAATAACTATTAGCTAGCAAGGATCCTATTACGCTAAGATAGGATAAGTAATAAACGCGGCCTTAAAATAGTTAAAGGCTGCCTAGTACTTAGCTATCTATTAAAAGGGCACGTTATAACGAGTTAAGTTAATAAAAGGGGCTATAATATATAAGAAGCGAGGGATAAAGTTATAATAGAAGTTCGCAAAGCTAAGGAAACTACAAATACCTCGAATATAGGAAAGCGCCTCCTAGTTACGTATTATAGCTACTTTATCTAGGTTAGGACGTATCTCGCGGCTAGTATATATAATAAATCCTAGGTACTTAACCTCCTTAACTATAAAAGCGTACTTATCGATATCTAGAAATAAACCTATAGCCTATAACTTATTTATAACGGCCTAGACCTTACCCTAGTAGTTAGCACGCAATCCCCTAGAATAGATTAAAATATCGTTAAGATACGCTATAATAAAGTCGCCTAGGGATATGCCTAACGCGTTATTAATATATTGCTAAAAAGAAGCGGGCGCTCTAGCAAGGCTAAAGGGGCAAATAAGCTACTTAAAAAGCCTAAACTAGGTATAAAACGTAGTTAGATATTTATTACCCTCTATAATACGCAGCTTATAAAAGGCGGCGCAGATATCTAACTTTATAAACTAATAAGCGCTAGAAAGGCTGCATAACGTCTCCTTAATTAAGGGAAGCAGGTAATAATCCTGCTCTATAACTTAGTTTAAAGCGCGATAATTAATATAGAAACGCTAGCTACCCCTAGGCTTTTTAGCAAGAAAGATAGGAGTAGCCGCTAATAATAAGCTAGCGCAAATCTACCCCTTATCTATTAGGTTAGTAATTTGCTAGCAAACCTCGAGAAGGTATTCCCGCGGTATATTATATAAAGGGCCCTATAGGAAAGCAGGCAAGGAACTATCCAGGTTATAACGCAGGCGAATATAGTAATCCTAGCTGCTATAGTAAGGAGGCAGGGCGCTAGCCTTCTCCTTGTTAAAAAGGTTAGCAAAGTTAGAGACTTTAGATAGGAGGGAAATTATAGGGGGCGCTTTAGGAGTAGGGGTAATATAGAGCGCTAATAAGATCTCGCGCAGGCTAGTCGCAAGGAACTAGAAACCCTTAGGATAACGGGTCTCCCTATAAATAAGGCTAGCAAAGGCAGAACCTATAATAGCAACTATAGGGTTAGAAACCTAGCGGGCGGCGCTGCTATAAATAACTAGGTTATCTGCAAAATAGATAATTAACTCGCGCCTGCTAGCGCGGACCGATATATTATAACGCGTAAGCTATAGAGTGCTAAGAATAAATTCCTGCGTTAGCCTAGGGATTAAGTACGCAATAATAGGCGTAAGCTACCTATTAATATTAGCAATAAAATATATAATATCCTAAATTAATAACGTCTTTTTAAAACAACTATCCTAATCTCGACTAATCGAAATAGCCGTCTAGACTATACGCGGCTAGGGAAAACGTACTCTCTTAAGCTAGTAATATTAAACTAGCGATTTGCTTATAGCAGTATAGCAATTATAGCTATAGTCTGCTTACGCGTTAATAAAAGTAGTAGAGTTTATAAGCATAGGAAAAAAAAAAGGCGCGGTATCTATATCCTTTTTAATTTCCTTAAATTGCGTCGCTAAATTACTATTAATATCCTCGACGCGACTACTTGCCCCTAGCAAGAGACTTATTATAAGGGCAGTATATTTCCCGCCTAGCCCGGAGAAGTATTAGAAGCATCTACTATATCTATAAAACGCACGCGCAATATAGATAAGCAACGCGCTAGATAGAGGTTATAGGACTTTAAGAAGTGCCTAGGGATACTATAGCAAAGGCATATACTATTAACACGGCGCTACTTAATTATATCCGAGCTAACCTATATTGCTTAGCAGCAGGCATTAGACTATTGCGAATAGCAGGCAGCAGGTTAAAAAGAAGTGCCTGCGCTATAGATATCTATTATTAGGGTATTAGGGCGTAGACGCGTCTAGCCGGCTAGAGGAGCCCTTTTAGCGTTAGAATAAGCCTTAAGGCAGAAGGCTTCGATATTAATAGCAATAGACTTAATACGCGTTACCGCCCTAGCATAGTTATTATAGGGGATATCGCGCCTAATATAGTATTAACGTAACTTAGAGGAGAGGGAGCAATAAAGGCGTTAGACTTTAATAACTTCGTTCTATAAAGCCCTACCTAATAGGGATAACTTAGCCTTAAATTAGATAAGAAAATCTAAAAAGGACTCGGTAGGGTACTATACGAGTTTTTCTAGCTCTACTATAGCTGTCTGCTAATAGTAGGGGTCCGTAAAAATGCTATCGAGGTAGTTAAGGAAATACTCCGTATTATATCTATATTCCTCCCCTTGCTCGAAAAAAGGGGCTACTTTAGCCTATACGGATAGCGCAAGGTGCTAGTATAAAAATACCTACTAGTTATAGGCAGTGCTAATAAACTCCTAGTTAGTAATAAGCTTATGCGCTATAAGGGAGCGCTATGCTAGGAATAATATCTTATCTCTATCGAATAGCAATCCGGGCGGCAGCGGCTTGCGCTTAGGGCGGCTCGACTACGCTATTGCCTATTACTCTAACCGAAGTATAGTATCCTACTACTATAAAACGATTTATTAAAGCTTAGCTACCTGCTAAGATAATTAAAAGTATATATTAGGGTCCTCTATAGTAGAAAAAAGAAAGCAAAAAGGGAATTAATCTTTATTATTTATAAGGGTCTAGCCTAGTGCTGCTATAGAATAGTAACCTAAATAGTAATAATAAAGATAAAGAAAAAGAAAGGAAGGATATAATATATAGTAGGGGGGTAGGGCTATATGCGCGCGGCCCGTACGCGTGGATAAGTTATCCTCGCATAGTATAACAAGATCCAGGCAAAGCCCGGATCCTTTATAATAAGATAGATTATAGGTAGGGCATTAATATATATTAGTATAATATAAGAGAGGACTCTGCTTAAGTTAGCTCGGGTCCTTAATCTATTAATATCTGCTTATATCTATCTATCTCTTTCTTCCTTAAGGGAAGAAGGCAGAGTTTATATATATAGTTCCCTAATTCTAATCCTCTTTTTCTGCTTTATTTTCCTAATCTCCCTATAATCTGCTTCTAATCTTAGACTAAGTTCGATCTAATTATACTACGAGTACTGCCTAAATATAGCCCTATTATATAATTAAATGCTTTATCTATACGTACCTATCCCTAGTCTTTTCCTTTAGGGGCAGATACGCGTTAAGATATATAGACGATTTATATTATATATAGTTATATTTATATACTAGTAGTCCTCTTTTTATTATCGAATTATTATAGGGGAAAGGAATAAATAAGAAGAAGAAAGGTAATAAAAAAACAGTATATAGGAAAGATAGAAAGGAAGAAATAATATAGGAAATAAATAAATAAATATATAAAGAAGAATATAGTAAAAAAAAGAGGGTAAAGGAAACAGTCTTTCGTAGAGTAGTAGGGTTATAGTGCGTACTTACTATATTTCGTGCTTTTTATACGCGTATATATAACTTACCCCGTAAAATAAATTCGTTCCCTCTTTTCCTCTTATACTTCTTCTTTTCTTCTTCCTTCTATACTCCTAATAAAGAGGTAAAGTATTATTATTACTATTGCAAGTAAGTATAAATAACTTAAATAGAAATAGCAATAGTATTTTCCCAAAATCGTTATATAAGGCTAATAAAATATTCTAGAAATACTACTAAAGCTAGCTAAGAAACGCAGGGGTAGGGGCAGGGGGAAGGGGCATAGGGGCTAGCGGGGCAGTAGAAAGGGTAGGCCTTTAGGCAAAGATACCTCGATAAAAGAGATAACGGCTATTAGTAGTAACGATAATAATAATAGCAATATCGCCCTAGTTCTCCCTCTATATACGCAGCAAAGTAAGTAGAATTTTAGCTAATTTACTCGCGATTTCGTAATATTTTATAAGAGTATTAAACTAATTTTATATAGGTATCCCGGCCTCCTTATTAAGCAGCTTGCTATTAATACCTCGGGCTCTAAGACGCATACTACTACTAATAATACTAAGTTATCGCCTTTTCCCGGCCGCAACTATGCTAAAAACGCTAATAATAATAATAAAGACGCCTAAGATACTAGGAGGGTCTTATTAAAACCTATAAACCCTAAGTCGTAGTTAGCTATATAGGGAGGTAATAAGGATAGTCCCTTATTACTAGTATATCTCCCGTCTAGCTTAGTAGCCGCCTATAGCTAATACCTGCTAGGAATAGGACTCGGCTATAGTAAAGAGTTGCTTCTGCTATTTATTACGGGGATTAAGATATAAAATAGTAAGTATCCCCTTTTAATATCGAGATAATTCTTAGCTAATATTAGATATAAAGCTAGTACTAGAAGCAGGATATACTATACGGGCTCTAGCAGCGTTTATCTAGAAAAACTACCCTCTCGACGAGTTTTAGAAGGGGGAGTATACTAATTTAGCTTATATAGCTATATAAGCCTATTAGGAGTTTAGGACGAAAAAATAATCCCGTAACGTAGCTTGCTAGCTAGGGTTATTAGGGCAAAATTAGCAGGGAAATTAGGCAGGGAGGGTAAAAAAAAATCAAGCAAGCAAAGCTAGGCAAAAAAAAATTTTAAGCATAGCCGGGCGTAATAAAAATTTTAGATAGATCCGGCCTAGCAGATAATTTTTATTTACTAGTTTACCTAGGCTAAATTAATAAAAAAGATTCTTGCTTTCTAAATATAACGAGTATAGTTTAATTATATATCTATATAAAAATATTTTAGGATATAAAGATATAATCCCTTTAAAATAGAAAGAAAATAAATATAGTATAGAGGCAATATCTATCCGATTTTAGGTCGGTATTAAAATAAAGTATTCTAAAAGTCGTAAAGAGTAAAAAATAAAAGTAAAAAAATAATCGAGAAGGTTTCCCTAGAAAAAGAAATAAATCCCTCTAGGTATCTCGATTATTATTCTAAACGTTCTAGGTATTAGTCGAGGTCTTTAAGAGATTAAAACTACGGGCTATAAGAGTCCGTTCCTTCCTAAGGATCTTATTATTATTCGAGGTCGATTTAGTCTTTTAAGTAGCTATTATACTATCTAGTACTATAAGAGATTAAAACTGCGAACTCTAGGAGTCCGTTCCTTCCTAGGGTAAAGGTCGTTTCCTAGCTTAAGTCTAGGTATCTATTTCCTAGCTAATCTGTATTTTATTAGACATAGGACTTATATTAATAGCTAATAGTAATACTAATTAGTATAAATAGGGCATTAATATATATTAGTATAATATAAAAGAGGACTCTGCTTAAGTTAGCTTAGGTCCTTAATCTATTAATATCTGCTTATATCTATCTATCTTTTTCTTCCTTAAGGGAAGAAGGCAGAGTTTATATATATAGTTCCCTAATTCTAATCCTCTTTTTCTGCTTTATTTTCCTAATCTCCCTGCAATCTGCTTCTAATCTTAGACTAAGTTCGATCCGATTATGCTACGAGTACTGCTTAAATATAGCCCTATTATATAATTAAATACTTTATCTATGCGTACCTATCCCTAGTCTTTTCCTTTAGGGGCAGATACGCGTTAAGACGCGTAGACGATTCGTGTTGTATATAGTTGTATTTATATATAGATATATACCTTTAGTATCTTCGCCTAGGATATCTATCCTTATATTCTTTAATAAAAACAATAAAACTTTATAATAATAAAGCTATTATTAGCAAAAAAAATAAAGATAAGGTTATCTATTATAAAATATATAGAAAGGCGAAAGCTACGAATAAAATAAATAAAAAAGCTGTTAAAAAGGACTATAAATACCTTAATAAAATCCTAGGTATCTATTTCCTAGCTAATTTGCATTTTATTAGATATAGGACTCGTATTAATAGCTAATAATAATACTAATTAGTATAAGTAGGGTATTAATATATATTAGTATAAAATAAGAGACGACTCTGCTTAAGTTAGCTTAGGTCCTTAATCTATTAATATTTGCTTATATTTATATCTCTCTTTTTTCCTTAAGGGAAGATAGCAGAGTTTATATATATAGTTCCCTAATCCTAATCCTTTTCTTCTGCTTTATTTTTCTAATCTCCTTGCAATCTGTTTCTAATTTCGGACTAAGTTTAATCTAATTATACTATAAGCACTGCCTAAATATAGCCCTATTATATAATTAAATGCTTTATCTATACGTACTTATTCCTAGTTATTTCCTTTAGGGGCAAAAACGCGTTAAGACGCGTAGATAATTCGTATTATATATAGTTGTATTTATATAAAAAAGAATAGGATAATTTTATGCTCTCTCTTTATTTTTATATAGAAGGCAAGATTATAACCCCTAGACTCTTATTTAAAGCATTAGACTAAAAGGGGATTATAGACCTTATAGGCTATAGTATTTTCTCTTTTAAATAGTTTAATCCCGCCTAGTATAAAGGAGTTTATATTTTTATACTAGACTTATCTAAGAAGTTAAAGATAAAATAACTAATTACTTATACGAAAAATTAAGACTAATTATTATAAGATATAATAATAATAGTAAGAAGGAGATCCTAACCTAGTCTCTTATAATTTTAAGGGTTAGCTAATAATTGCTTTTAGCTATAGCTTTAATATATATTAATTAAGGGATAAAGTTATGCCTTTATAATATTACTAAGGTATATCCGTAATTATAATTTATATTTAAACGAATATAATCCTTATAAGCTTTCTAAAAGAACTCTAGGATAAGTACCCTTTTTAGACGATTATCTAAGTTATTAAGCTATTATATAATATTATAGAGTCTAGCGTTTATTAGTTCTAGATATATTTTAAGTATTATATTTAATAGCTTTATATATAACCCTCTATATTTAATAACTGCCTTTTCCTTTTATATTCTAGCTATACTTATTTTAGTCTTATTAGGATATAAACTAATAATATAATTATTCTTAGCACTAATTCTTTCTATAAGCAAGAAAAGGCTAAACTAAATTCCGCCTGAATTTGCTCTAAACCCTAAGTAAACTTAGCCCTAGGTAGTATTTTAGATTTTAATAGTTTATAGTTATATTTTAAATTAAATTCGCTAGCGATTTAATAAAAAGGCTAGGCTACTAAGGTTAAGATTATTAATTATTCCTAACTTAATTTTGCTAAATACTACCTTAAATAATATACGTAAGGAGGCTATATTGCGTTTGTTTGCTAACTAGAGGCTGCGTTTAATCTATTTATCGCTACCTAATAATACTAACCTACTATAAAAGACTACTAGAGGTTAAATAAGCGGCTATAATAGCAAAAGGATAATTAATAGCGCGGACTAAAATATATTCCTCTTAATCTTTTAGCACTTAAATTATTTATTTTTATAAATAGATTACTAGTAAATAATAATAACTTATCCTTATAGATTAAATATATTATTATCCTAAGTAATAAAGATAGGATAGTAAATAAGTTCGTAATAAAAGGAAATATTATTTATTATAGTTCTATAAAGTACAAGAGAATTACCTAGAGTATCCTTGCCTTAGAAATATATAGTATATTATTATAATTCGATATTAGAATCTCTCTAGCAATAATACTAAATTATATTATAGCTAAGCTAGGATTAGCCTAAGTTCCTATTATATTATATGTTTATTTATGCTCTATAAGTGCCTTATTAAGCTTAGAATAATTAAAGAAAAACAACTTATAAACGATATTATATTTATCTAGGAGTTATATAAGGGGCGAGAAATTAATAAGATCTAATAGATTATAGAACAGGATAATCCTGCTAATACTATAATAAAAGCAACTTTAAATAAAATACTAGAATATCTTATCGATATAAATAAGGCTACTATCTCTTTAGAGGGATTTATAATAAGGAAGGAGAAAAACTAGTATAATATTAGATCGAATCTAAATAAAATTCGATTCGATAAAGAAAAAACTGCTAGTATATACTTATTAGTATTAGGGATATAACTATAAAATACGGAATATCTTATTTCTATATAAGCCCCTTTTTATAACTAACTCGGCGATTGCCCTAGTTATAATATACGCAAACCCCTTTCTACTAGATATTTAATATTATCCCTATTATAGTATATATTACCCTTTTCTATATAAATACTATGCCCCTTTAAATAGGAGATAGGAGTATAATAGGGGCAGTATAAAAAGGGAAGTAGATTACCCCTAAACTTAGCATAATAAGCATATAATATTATAATAAGTTTATACTAAGATTATAGTAATAATAGTTTAAAGGAGAAAGGAGGCAGCTATATATTCAGATTATATAGAGTTTAGGATAATTATATATTATCTCTAGTTTAACCTAGATGCCTTTAAGACTTTATATATATTTCGTCTTCCTTTCTAATAGAAGAAGAGAATAGATTTAAGCAGAGTTCTTTCTTATATTATACTAATATATATTAATACTGTACCTATAGTTTCAAAAAGGAGAAAATAGTTAAAGTAAGAAAAAAATACTAATAGGCTCTTTTCGCCTTAAAAATAGCCTTTTTTTATACTTTTATTATATCCTATAGCTTGCTCTAGTCTTAATCTATATATAAAAGTTAAAACCTATACTATGCTTTCTTAGCTATTTTAGTAGTAGAAGCAACCCTTAGTATAAACTACTAGTTTCCTTTTCCGAGTTATAGTATAATAAATAAGACTATTTACTAAATAATATTATTAAGTTTAGAGTAAAGGGTATTTAAAGTAGAGTTAATCTATTTTAGCAAAATAAACTATTATAAGATAAGGCTAATATAGGCTTTAGCCTTCTAAAAGACTGCTTTAGAGTTAGTCTATTGCTATTAAAGTCTAAGGTTTAGCTAAGTAAGGTTAGTTTAAGCGCTAATACTAATAGTTTAGGGAATAAAATTAGAACTTATAAAATTAGGGTCTAGGCTAAAATAAGTAGCTTAAGTATTAGTAATTGCTTATATAAAATCTAAAATACTATCTTAGTAGCTTTAAAAAATCCTTATATACTCCTTTTTTAAAGTAAGGAGATAAAGCTAGAGTTATTATATATAAGCTAGGAAGTTAGCTATGTATAAGCTATAGCGTTTATATTTATCCTATAAGGGGTATTATATATTAAAGTCTTTAATAAGGACTTAGTTTAGCAAAAATATAAGGGTAGATAGTATATTATTCGTATAAGGTTAGAACGCATTTAAAAGGGTATATATAGAGAAAATCTAAAAGCTATTATTAAAAGTAATACTAGCCTAGTCTTCCCCTGCTTTAGAGCTCTATATATTAGGGTTATAAACCTTATAAATATAGAGTATATTCTATTTAGATATATAAATAAGTTAGTATAGGGAGGCTCCTAGAAGTAGAGGAGGAAGTCTAGGCCTAGTAATAACTTCTTATAATATAATAATATTATAGTCGTGCTTATTATATAATGCTAGATAGGCTAGGTTATATTGCTTATTAATATTCTAGTATAGGGCTTTTATATATATAGATTATATTAGCTAAGAAGGGGCGAGTTAGTAATATATTAGGGTATTAGTAAAAATAGTATATAAATAAGCTAGAGTTAGTCTAAAAATAGAGTATAAAGTATAGTAATAGTAGGATAGGCTTAAAAGGGTCGATCTAGTTATGTTATAATAAGGGGATAGGGTATTATTAGGGCAGTAAGTTAAGTAGCTAGAGAGGGGCTAGCTAGGAGCAAGGCGCTCTAAGCTTATTTAGGAAAACGCTTTATAGCTATATAAATATAACTATATATAATACAAATCGTCTACGCGTCTTAACGCATATCTGCCCCTAAAGGAAATAACTAGGGATAGATACAAATAGACGAAGCATTTAATTATATAATAGGGCTATATTTAAGCAGTGCTTATAGTATAATCGGATCGAACTTAGTCTAAGATTAGAAGCGGATCGCAGGGAGATTAGGAAAACAAAGCAGAATAAGAGGATTAGGATTAGGGAAATATATATATAAACTCTGCTATCTTCCCTTATAGAAAAGAAGAAAGAGAGAAAAAGCAGATATTAATAGATTAAAGACCTAAGCTAACTTAAGCAGAGTCCTCTCTTATATTATACTAATATATATTAATGCCCTACTTATACTAATTAGTATTACTATTAGCTCTTAATACGAGTCCTATATCTAATAAATAATAGATTAGCTAGGAAATAAATGCTTAGACTTAAGCTAGGAAATAACCTTTACCCTAGGAAGGAATAGACTCCTAGAGTTCGCGGTTTTAATCTCTTATAGTACTAGATAGTATAATAGCTACTTAGAAGACTAAATCGACCTCGAATAATAATAAGATCCTTAGGAAGGAATAGACTCTTATAGCCTGCGGTTTTAATCTCTTAAGGACCTTAACTTATACCTAGAATTTTTAAGATAATAATCGAAACACCTAAAAGGATTTATTTCTTTTTCTAGGGAAACCTTTTTAATTATTCTTTTACTTTTATTTTTACTCTTTACGACTTTTAGAATACTTCGTTTTAATACTAGCCTAAAATTAGATAGATATTGCCTTTATACTATACTTATTTTTTTTCTATTTTAAAAGGATTATATCTTTATATCCTAAATATTTTTATACAAATATATAATTATTTTTAAAATAAAACTATACTTATTATATTTAGGTAGTAAGAATCTCTTTTTTTATTTAGCCTAGGCAAACTAGCAAATAAAAATTATCTGCCTAGCTAAATCTATTTAAAAAAATTTTTATGCCTAGCTATGCTTAAATTTTTTTTTTACCTAGCTTTGCTTATTTAAATTTTTTTTTGCCCTAACTACCTGCTAACCTAGCCGCTAAGCTACTTTTTAGGATTATATTTTCGTTCTAAACTCCTAACAGGCTTATATAGCAGCCTGAGCTAAATTAGTATACTCCCCTTTTTAGAACTTATTAAGAGGATAGTTTATCTAGATAAACGCCGCTAGAGCCTATATAGCGCGTCTAGCTTCTAGTGCTAGCTTTATATCTAATATTAGCCAAGAATTATCTTAATATTAGAAAGGGATACTTACTATTTTATACTTTAATCCCTATAATAAGTAGTAGAAATAGCTCTTTACTATAGCCAAATCCTATTCCTAGCAGGTATTAGCTATAGGTAGCTACTAAGCTAGCTAGGAGATATACTAGTAATAGGGGACTATCCTAGTTACCTCCTTATATAGCCGACTATAACTTAGGGTTTATAGGTTTTAATAAAACCCCCTAGGCATTATAGGTATCCTTATTATTATTAGCGTTTTTAGCGTAGTTATAGCTAGGAAAAGGCAATAACTTAGTATTATAAGCAGTAGCGTATATCTTAGGACCTGGGGTATTAATAGCAAGCTGCTTAATAATAATACTAGGATACTTATATAAAATTAGTCTAATGCTTTTAATAAAATATCGCGAAATTATATTAAAATCGTAATTAAATTAGCTAAAATTCTGCTTACTTTAATAAGTACGCAAAGGAAGGACTAGAGTAATATCGTTATTATTATTATTATTACTACTAATAACTATTATCTCTCTTATTAGGGTATTATTGCCTAAAGGCCTACTTTTTCTACTGCCCTGCCTGCCCTTATATCCCCTCCCCTTGCGCCTACCCCTGCGTTTTTTTGCTTGCTTTAGTAGTATTTCTAGAAGGTTTCGTTAACCTTATATAACGATTTTAGGAAAGTACTACTGCTATTTCTATTAAAGTTTATTTATATTTACTTTTAATAGTAAGGATAATGCTTTGCTACTTTATTAGGAGTATAGAAGGAAGAAGAAAAAAAGAAGTATAAGAGGAAAAAAGGGAATAAATTTATTTCGCAGGGTAAGTTATATATATGCATACGAAAAGCGCGAAATATAGTAAGTATATACTATAACCCTACTATCCTATAAAAGACTATTTCTTTTACCTTTTTTCTTTTACTATATTTTTCTTTATATACTTGTTTATTTCCTATATAATTTCTTCCTTTCTATCTTTCCTATATACTATTTTTTATACCTTTCTTCTTTTTATTTATTTCTTTCCCCTATATTAATTTAATAATAAAAAGAGGACTGCTAGTATATAAATATAACTATATATAATATAAATCGTCTATACGTTTTAACGTATATCTGCCCCTAAAGGAAATAACTAGGGATAAGTATATATAGATAAAGTATTTAATTATATAATAGGGCTATATTTAGGCAGTGCTTATAGTATAATCGGATCGAACTTAGTCCGAGATTAGAAATAGATCGCAGGGAGATAAGAAAAACAAAGCAGAAAAAGAGGATTAGGATTAGGGAAATATATATATAAACTCTGCTATTTTCCCTTATAAAAAAAAGAGAAAAAGAAGAAGCAGATATTAATAGATTAAGGACTTAAGCAGAGTCCTTTTTTATATTATACTAATATATATTAATGCCCTACTTATAATAGCCTTAAGGGTATTACTAATAATAGCAGCCTTAGCAGGCGGCCTAGTAGTATTTGTACTATAAATCTAATCGAGTCCTCTTATAAGTATAGCCTAGAAATTAGTAAGGAGTAGTAATTATAAGCGGGTCCTTTATAGTATTAGGTAAAAGGAAGTCGTATTAGCTTAAGGTTTAGCAAACCTAATTAATTAGCATTTATAGTTAGCTTTTACTCTATCCTACTTTTATATTACTATTAGGTATATCCTTAACTAAAATAAATAGTCGCTATAATATAAAATATAGTTATATAGTATTCTATTCTTACTTGCTTTATAATTAGTCTTATTCTTATATACTATTGCTTTATAAAGGCTATAAAGCTTAGCTAAAGTATAGACTTTAGCTATATACTTATACTTATAGTAGTTATAATATTATTAAAGTCGTACTAAATCTTTATATAGTTTATAAGTAAAAACTTATATATTAAAAGCAAGGCCTATATTATAAAAGCAGTTTATATCTTAAGTAGTTGCTAGGCCTATAAGGACAGCTATTTTCGTAGTATCTAAATAAGCGCAAAGAGCCTAAATCTTTAAAATAGAGACTTTATTAATATATTTAATTTCCTATATAAAGCCGGCCTAATCCGCTATAGCAGCTATAATTAATATACTTTTAGCAATAACTATATATAATTATATTAAAAACTTATAACAATATTTGCTATAGTAACGACGTAACGCTTGCTATAATCTCTACTTGCGACTGCAAGTCTTTGCATTTAGCTCCCCTTTTCTCCTTCTTGTCCGGCATGGCGCCGTCCGCGGCGCCCCCGGATAGGGCCCCCGGGGATACTATTAGGGTCCTAATAGTAATCGATAAGGGTCCTAAGGGGATTGCGCAGTTATAATAGCACTTGTATATAAGTACTAGCTAATTTAATATTATTAATACACCTAATAAGGACCTATTTATAGAGACGTTACGAGCGCTAACTAATCCTATTATAAAAAACGCTTTTAATAGTCTTGCTAGGGTAGTTTTATACGAAAATTTTAAGGCTATATAGGCTATTATAGATATAGTATAGAAGAAGCTTTAGAAGCGCGCCCCTGCTATAACTAAGACGGATAAGACCTTTTTTCCTGCTACTATTACTCGTATAATCTAGAAATCCGTTAAATTAGCCGTATAGAAGGCTCTATAACCCTATGCGTCTAGGTCGAAACTATCCTAGGCTGCTATGCTTGCTGCCCTTATTACTACGCTAACCTCGGGACTACCTCTCGTCTAACTAGTACTAGCTTAATAGGAACGCGAGATGCTTATCTTAGTTTAGGGCGTCCTAGTTGCTAAGGGGACCCCTTCCCTTACTCCTATTAAGATTATTACTAAAGCTAATTCCGCTATAGGCGACCCTGCTATAGTTGCTGCTAGGCGCCTACTAAGCGGCGATATTATGCTTACTTTTAACCCTAATAAAATATTATACGCCTATCCTAAAGGATAAATTTAGGCGGCTTTTAGCAAGGAAGCAGTACTTACTTAACGCTTATACGCTATTATTACTAAGGGCATTTGCACTACTGCCGCCCTCTAAGATAGAGATAAGTTACTTTAGGGCATTAAGGATATTAATAAAATCGATATTATTCGAGCTCGGGCTATTAAGCCCTATAAGGGACCCTAGGGGGTTGCGCCTCGGACCTGCCTTATCCTTAGTATTAGCAGTATTGCTAATACTAACTAACTCTATATAAATAGATTAATTATTAACGCCGAGATTATATATTATAAACCCTATAAGGATACTATCCGTCCTAAATAATACTATTAATATTTCTAGTTTAGTTATATAGCTAAATACTATAAAAATACCCCGCGTTATAGGCACTATAAGTCCTCCCTGTACGAGGGAGGGGAGACTAACTGCCCTGCCTTTAAAGGTAAACGTTAACGCTGCTATATCCTATATAAAGGAAACTACGCTTTATAGTCCCAGGACTATAAAGTATCCCGCTAGCACTAGGATAGAGCTAGATCCGCATACCCTATGCAACCCTATTGCTTCTAGGACTACTATTAGGACTACTTACTAAACTATAGCTAAATACCGACTACTTTTTAATAACCCCTCGCTTCCTAGCCTATACCTACTACTAATAAGGACGGCTTTATCCAGGTTTTGCTATAAAAGCGGGCCTACTATAGCTCCCTAGGCGATACGGAAATTCCCCCTATTAACCCCTTAATTAGATACTCGCTATAAACTAGAGGCGGCCTCTATAGCTATTCCCGCCCTATAGTAGGATAACGAGGCCGCACGCAGCATAGTGCCGCTCCTGCGTTTACCCCTTCCTGCACCTAGCTTACTCTAATATCTTAATCGCTATTTACTATCCCCTCTATATAACTTAATAAAAATTAAGGCCCTTATATAGAATATATAGAAGTCGAACTATCTTATTTACCTTGCTCTTTTTTCTAAATATAGCTACGATATAGTAGCTATCTAGGAGGCTTAGCTCGATACTAATAGCTAACTGCTGCTCCTAGGCCTTGCCCCCTACTATTTTATTTAGGGCGAGGGTAAGGCCCTCCTCTATATATATAAACGCTATAATCTGCATACCTAGATACCTATTCTCGGCTAAGACGTTATAGGAGCCTCTTTTGCCTATAGCCCCTAAATCCTATTAGTATTGCGATAGGCCCCCTCCTCTGCCTATAGGACTAGCTTAACCCGGAGACCCCTTGCGTCCTCCTTAGTAACCTTAACGCCTATTATCCTTCTTAGGATCTCTATAAATAATTATTACTATAAGTCCTCGAGTTCCTCTAAGTAGTAGGATAACTATGCCTCGAACTCGTTACTCTATTATATAAAGTTACCTAGGAAATATATAGCTGCTAATCGAGTACTATTAACCTTATCTAGGTATCTCCTAGCTGCTTCCCGACTTTCCTTAGCCCTAACCTCGACCTAAAGGGTTTTAATTATATACTATAATCTGCCTCCTTCGACTTTAATCCCCCCCCTAATATAGCCCCTACTAGGCGTTAGAAATTATTTAATAGGGACGTCCTTATTACTAAGGTACGTAATAGGCTCCTGCCCTCCTAGGCGCTAGTAGGTTTACTAGATTAAATAGACGCTACTCTAGACTAGCTATACTAGGAACTTAATACTATAGCGGCAATTATAGTCCCGTTTCTCCCTTAGCAACTTAGCCCTAAGTCGTGCTTTTAGTAGATATAGGAGGTTAGCAAGGCGGTATATAATATAAAGCAAGCTAGGCAGGCATAGCAAGCAAACCCTGGCCTATCCTAATAGCAGACCTTAGGAGATAAAACTACTATTTAAAAGGCTGCTATTTATAAGGCAAAACGCAATAACTAGCAGGACTTTCTCGATAACGTATTTAGTAACCCCTAGACTTTTTAGTTTATAACTAAGTAAGCATGCTTATAAAGCTAGACCCCCCTAGAACTAACCTATATGCCTGCCTTATAGCATAATGCTTTTAGCAGCCTATAGTTATCCTATAAGGGTAAGACTAAGTTATTTGCTAATAAGTTCTTTCCCCTAAATCTAGTAAATACTCCCCCCCTCTCCCTTAAGGACTCCTTCCCGGCTATTAGTATTACCCCTAAGGTTAGCAAATCCGAGGTATACTCCGCCTTTTTTAGTATTGCCTCCTAGAAATTAGCTAGTCCCGATAGGATTCTAGTCGGCTTCCTTAAAGGGTATAGCTTACTACTAGTCTCCTTCCTTACCTTAGTCCTCTATAGTTATATTACGTATAGCTACTTCCCTGCTCGATATAAGGAGTCGAACGTTATAGTGCTTTAGAAAGCAGGCAAGAGTCTAAAAGTCCTATAGACCCCTAGGGGTTATTAACTAATCTTGCTACTAAATATAGTTAGGAAGGTTCTAGAGACTATTTTAGTATAAAAACTATCCCGCGCTGCTAAAGCTGCTACGGTTTTCCCCTTTAAGCAAATAGGTAATAGACCTTGCTATTCTATTAATAGTATACTATTTATACTTACTAAAATAGTACGCGCGGCCTAGGTCTAATAAGGCTTTATTTTGCTCCTTATGCTTAATATAACTAGCGCTTTTAACTACGTTTTATATAGTAAACTTATTACTACTCTTAACCTTCTTAGCTTCCCCTCCTAGCTTACCGCGCTTATCTATAGCTACTTTACTAGTCGTAGTTCCTAGCTTAAAGTCGATAGCCGCCTATCTAAACCCTTTAATATCGAGAGGGGAGTCCCCTAAGGGTCCCTAATATCCCTAATCCTATTTATTTTATATATCTCCTCCCTCTACTACTAACTCGAATAATAAATCGGAATTATTCCTATTAGGTTTGCAGATAATACGAATATTATTAGTACTAGCTATACGCTATAATAAGTTCGGGACTAGTTAGTCTAAGCGTAGGAGGTTTGCTAGGATTAGGCCTATAAGTACGAGATATTATTTTAACCCCTTAAGAGCGAACTCCTTTACTTTATACGTGCCTATATAGCTAATATAAGCTCCTTTACCCTTAACGGCTCTATAGTAGTCCCTACGCAAGAGGCCTGCATGCTTAGCGTCTAGATTTATTAGAAGCTTAAGTAGAAGGCTTACTCGCGCCGACTTATATAAAAGCTCTAGAAATAGCAGCTTATACTAACTAACCTCGCTATTTCTATATAGGGTTTCTCTTTTATCCGCGCTTATAAGATCTATATAAAGGTTATCTGCTTAGCGATTACTTATAGTACTGCCTACTTTGCTCCTATTATAGTCCTATCTAGCCCCCCTTATAGTCCTATTTATAAGGAATTATCCAAGGTCTAATTTAAATGCCTTAGGGTTATTACTAGAGCCTATAGGGCTACCCCCCTATACTATATAGAGTCCGAAGCTTTTATCCCTCTACTCGATTTCTACTTCTCCTACTACTCTGCCTGCACCTTTTAGCTCCTCGAGGCTAATAGTATTGCAGCTAGTATTTAAGCCGCGTACGCCTAGGTCTCCTAGCGTTTCTAGCCCCGCTATAGTTAACCCCCTGCCCCTTATATTATACTTTAGTTACTAAAGGACTCTACGATATATTAGGCAGGGTTATCTAACCCTAGCTTATAGTTATATTAGGACTTATAAGAGCGCCTTTAGGCTAAATAGCTCCTCTAATAGAATTCCTAAAAGGGCTGCCTTAAGCACTATAGTTAGTCTTATAGATAGGTAACTAATAAATACCCCTAATTTAAACTACGCCTTGCCCTCGACTTATATACCGCCCTTCCTAAATTCTTTAGTAGCGTCCTAATATAGCTTTAGTCTAGCAGGATTAGGCTAAACTATTTTCTCTATATATACTATATCCCTAACGTACTATCCCTATATTGCCCCTATAGTACTAGCGAGGACGAGACTACTAATTACCTTTTCCTCTACTGCCCCTATATAAGCGCCTAGAGACTCCTGCTCTCCGACCTAGGCCCCCTAAGGGACTAGGCCAACTTTATTTATCTACTTAGCTATAAGGCCTCTGCTAGCAAGCTAGCTCTATAGTTTATATAACTATATTGCCTATATTAGTTTAACCTCGCCCTTATATTATATAGGATAAAGGGTATTACTGCCCCCTAGGGGCGGACTGCCTTTTTATTTACTAACCTTACTAAAAGTACTAATAACTTTATTTGCCTCCTAACGCTCCTTTACTATAACTGCCCTAACCCCTATACTTATAATTGCAACCCTATTTAGGGGGGCGTCTAGGCCCTTATCTTAGAGTCCCTGCTACTACTAGGGTTATAGCTAGGTTCCCCCCTCCTAGACTCTCCTCCTTTTTTTTTCCTATTACTACTACCCCCTCCTCTACTACTGCCCTTTCCTCCTCTACTACTACCTCTAGCCTCTATCTCTTAGCTAGTATTTCTATAACGTCGCTATTACTATTGCTATTATAGGCGCAAGGAGTAGCCCCTATTCGATTAGCCCTTATCCCCCTTTCCGCCTTAGGCAGTATTAGGGCTGCTTTAGGCATATATATTATTAGCTTGCCCCTAATACTAGGGTTTATAATATAAGGCTAGATTAGTCTATCTATATTTAGGGGGAGGTCCTTTACCCCCTAGGCCCTAGGGATATATATTTACTTATTTGGGTTAATACTAAGAAAATTGCTAAGAATCCTGCTAAAGCGCTAACTATTATATATATAATATATATCGATACTACCCTAGTATGCTAACTATTTTTCCTAGATATAAAAGATTCCCTCCTAGTATTAGTATACTTCTTTTAGCTTATTAAGGATTTCCTAGCCTATAGCCTCTATAAGGCCCTTTAGCACTTAGACTAGACTTGTAATTATTATTATTATTATTAGTAAGTTCTTTATTACTATTAGCGCAGGCAGGACTACTATAAGTATAGCTAGGGCTAGGGCAGGCGTAACTAGGACTAGGGGGAGTGCAACTAGGAGAACTATAGCTTGCGCTATAAAGCCCCTAGACTCCCTACTCTAGTACTAGTTCTACGCCTCTTATAACTCCTAACTAAGTTAATACTACTATTATTATTAGACTAAACTCCTACTCTTTTAGCCTAGGACTTTAGGGCATACTAACCTCTACTATATTAATAGTTCCTCTTTTAATAATAAATTTAATAGCTGCTTACCCTTTTTTTATAATAGTAAAGTTTATTACTTTTTCCTATTAGCCTCTCTTCTTCCCTATAAGCCTCCTGCTCCCGACTTACTATTTAGTATTTTTGCCGCAAAGTTGCGTAATAATAATAACTAGCTAAGCAAGTACCTGCTACTAGTTAATTTTTGCTCTTACTATATAACCCCTAGGCGTATTTACTAGTTTAATCCTAGTAAACCTAGCTTTTCTTAATAAGCCTATTAATATATGCCTTATAAAGTACTGCTTATAGTCTATTAGGCTTAACTACTATTAGCGTTAGTTAAGTAGGGATTATAGCAAAGGGTAGGGCTACTATTTTTTACTAAGTTACTATTATTATTATTATCTTATTATTACTTAGTTACTTATAGGGTTATATATTAGTATACTGCCCTATATAATTATATTAGTCGACTTAATAGCAGGCCGACCTCTCGAATTAAGGGGCCCTTACCTCTCGAGATAATAAAAAAGGAAAAAGGAAGGAAAGAGGGAAAAAGAGGAAGGAGAGGTTTATATACCCCCCCTAGAGCAGATTTACTATTATTCCGATTCTGCTGCCCCTCTGCCCTTACTGCCCTTCCCTCCCCTTTCCTTACTTTCCGCGCTAAGTTATTACCCCTTTTCCTTATCTTCCCTTATCTCCTTTATTTTTCCGAGACTACCCTAGTAGGCAGCCGCCCCGTACTTTACTATACTACCGAGTTCCCCGCCTCGCGACCCCTAAAGGCGCGAGGCCTTTTTTTTGCTCTTTTACTAGGGGGTTTTCCCCCTTAGGGGGGTTTTTCCTACTCGACTTATATAGAGGTTCTAAATGCCTTTTACGGCCCCTAGCGTACGATTAATAAATAAATAAATATATAATTATATAGCTATTATTACTACTTAACTAAGTATATAGTAGATCTAATTAATATATATAATAAAGTTAGCTATAGTTTTATTAAAAGTAACTACTATATTTCTACTAGGGAGGCGCCTTATAATAATATATAAAAAAGTATAAAAGGTATTATTAATAGCCTAAATAGTATCTTTTAGGGTATAGTTAATTATATTTTTAAGCAGGTTATTATTATATATAATAATCTCTCTCTTATATTAGGGTAGGATCTGCTTTTCTATATTAAAGGTAACTATTAATACTAAAGCGCTAGTAACCTAGGCCTAAGTAAGGTTAGATTTAGTTAGAGCATTAGTTAAGGCCTATAATAAGTGCTTCTATAGTAAGTTAATAATTATCTTCTTAATAGTAGTCTAGATATTATTAATAAGTAAAGAGAGTCTAGAATAGAGCTTTATTTTGCTAAATTTTTGTACTATAGCCTAGATATATTCTATTATATTAAAAAAAATAAGTCCTACTAAGTTATTATATATAGTCTGCTTAATAGTATTAAAAAGGACTACAGTAGTGCTATTTAGTATATTTAATAATTCTTAGTTAGTAAGTAAGTAAGTTTGCGCTATAATATATTAACGCTAAAAGGGGGGTTTTAAGGGAGTATAGCCTTATAATATGCCGCCTTGCCCCTAGCTACTATAATCCTAGGCTAGGATTATAATAGCTACTAAGCAGTAGTATATAAATACAACTATGCACGATACGAATCGTCTACGCATCTTAACGCGTGTCTGCCCCTAAAGGAAATAACTAGGGATAGGTACGCATAGATAATATAGGTAGGGCATTAATATATATTAGTATAATATAAGAGAGGACTCTGCTTAAGTTAGCTCGGGTCCTTAATCTATTAATATCTGCTTATATCTATCCCTCTTTCTTCCTCTATTAGAGAGGAAGACAAAATATATATAAAGTCTTAAAGGCATCTAGGTTAAACTAGAGATAATATATAATTATCCTAAACTCTATATAATCCAAATATATAGCCGCCTCCTTTCTCCTTTAAACTATTATTGCTTTAATCTTAGTATAAACTTATTATAATATTATATACTTATTATGCTAAGTTTAGGGGTAATCTACTTCCCTTTTTATACTGCCCCTATTATACTCCTATCTCCTGTTTAAAGGGGCATAATACTTATATAGAAAGGGGTAATATATACTATAACAGGGATAATATTAAATATCTAGCAGAAAGGGGTTTTGCGTGTATTATAACTATAATAATCGCTAAGTTAGTTATAGAAAAGGGGCTTATATAGAAATAGGTTATTTCGTATTCTATAGTTATATTCCTAATTCTAATAAATATATACTAGTAGTTCTTTCTTTATTAAATCGAATTTTATTTAAATTCGATTTAATATTATGCTAGTTTATCTCCTTCCTTGTTACGAATCCCTCTAGAGAGATAGTAGCCTTATTTATATCGATAAGATATTCTAGCGTTTTATTCAGGGTTGCTTTTATTATAGCATTAGCTAGATTATCCTTTCCCGCAATCTATTAGATCTTATTAATTTCTTGCCCCTTATATAACTCTTATATAGATATAATATCGATTATAAGTCGTTTTTTTTTATTATTCTAAGCTTAATAAAGTACTCGTAGAGTAAGAATAAATCCGTATATAATATAATAGGAACTCGGGCTAATTCTAGCTTAGCTATAATGCGATTTAGTATTATTACTAGGGAGATTCTAATATCGAATCCTAATAATATACTATATATTTCTAAGGCAAGGATACTCTAGGTAATCCTCTTGCATTTTATAGAACTCTAGTAAATAATATTTCCTTTTATTATAAACTTATTTACTATCCTATCTTTATTACCTAGGATAATAATATATTTAATCTATAAGGATAAGTTATTATTATTTATAAGTAATCTATTTATAAAAATAAATAATTTAAGTGCTAAAAGGTTAAAAGGGATATATATTAATCCGTACTGCTAATTATCCTTTTACTATTATAGCTGCTTATTAATCCTCTAGTAGTCTTTTATAGTAGGTTAGTATTACTAGGCAGTAATAAATAGGTCGAACGCAGCCTCTAGTTACTAAATAGACGCAATATAGCCTCTTTGCGCATATTATTTAAGGTAGCTTTAAGCAAAATCAGGTCGGGAATAATTAATAACCTTAATCTTAGCAGCGTAGCCTTTTTATTAAATCGCTAGCGAATTCGATATAAGATATAACTGCAAACTATTATAATCTATTATACTGCCTAGGGTTAGGTTTACTCGGGGTTTTAAGCGAATTTAGGCGGAATTTAGTTCGGCCTTTTCCTAATTATAAAAAGAATTAGTGCTAAGAATAATTATATTATTAGTTTATATCCTAATAAGACTAAAATAAGAGCAGCTAGAATACAAAAAGAAAAGGCAGTTATTAAATATAAAGGGTTATATATAAAGTCGTTAAATATAATACTTAAAATATATCTAAAACTAATAAATACTAGACTTAGTAATACTATATAATAGCTTAATAACTTAGATAATTATCTAAAGTAGGTACTTATCCTAGAGTTCTTTTAGAAGGCTTATAAGGATTATTTATTTAAGTATCGATTAGGATTATAGATAAGCCTAGGTAATATTGCAAAGGCATAACTTTATCCCTTAATCGATATACGTTAAAGCTAGAGCTAAAAGCAATTATTAGCTAACCCTTTAGATTGTAGGAGACTAGGTTAGGATCTCCTTCTTTCCGTTATTATTATATCCCGTAATAATTAGTTATAATTTTTCGTATAGGTAATTAGTTATTTTATCCTTAACTTCTTAGATAAGTCTAGTATAAAAAATCCGAACGCCTTTATACTAGGCAGGATTAAACTATTCGAAAGAGAAAATACCTTAGCCTATAAGGTCTATAATCTCCTTTTAGTCTAATACTTTAAATAGGGGTCTAGGGGTTATAATCCTGCCTTCTGCGTAAAAATAAAGAGAGAGCGTAAAATCGTCCTATTCTTTCTTAAATATAAATTAGGTTAAGGTCTTTAGTAACTATAGCAGGTAAACCTCTAAATACTATAAGAACTAGGTTTATTTTTAGGCAGGTTTTAGGTTATTTTTATTCTATTCCTAGGCAGCCTTTAGTTAGGGATTATCTAAAAAGTAAGGCTATATATATATTAACTAAAATACCTAGAGACTAGTCGAGGACTAGATTATAATATTATAGCTATTAATAGCCTCGAGGGTAAAAGGACTAGTCTAGCTGTCCTTTTCTCTCTAAACCTTAACCTAGCTTTGCAATAGGAGTTAAAAGAGCGTTATTATATTAAGGCTATTCCTAGTAGATAGCGCCTCTTTTAATTATTAAGATACTATAATTTCCTAAAGACTTGTTATTGCTTTCTAAATAGCTTTAGCCTATTCTCGAGTAGTTCTTAATAGGGGAGAATCCTAAGTAATCTATAGATATGCACTAAAAATAAGGAGAGTTAGAACTAATCTATCTAGGCTAGTAGTATTATTTATAGCTTTAACTGCTATCTAGAGAATTAAATCTTATCCTATTATTGCTCCGATTTTAGTACTAAGGATTTTATATACCTAGTAAAAAGAGGCATAGTATTTTTTAACCTTCCCTATAGACTAATACGCTTCTACTAGTACTTACTAGCAGGTAATTCTTATTTAGCTTAATTTAGCCTAGAATTCTTTAGATAAAAAATTCGTCCTTATATTATATTAGAGCGAATCTAGGGGTCCTAAGTACGTATTAATCTATATTATCCTTAAAGCTTCCTAAGTATCCTTAGTAGATATTAAACGCAGGAATTAGGCAGCTTAAAAAGATATTATAGCGTTAATAATATAAAGAACTAGTTTTCTACTTAAGTATATAACGTTTATAATAATCTCGAAATTAAACTCTTTATTATTATAAAGCGTAAACTTAAATTAGCTAGGTGCTTTACTATATAACTAATAATATAGGTAGGGCATTAACATATATTAGTATAATATAAGAGAGGACTCTGCTTAAGTTAGCTCGGGTCCTTAATCTATTAATATCTGCTTATATCTATCTCTCTTCTTCTTCCTTAAGGGAAGAAGGCAGAGTTTATATATATAGTTCCCTAATTCTAATCCTCTTCTTTTGCTTTATTTTCCTAATCTCCTTACGATTTGCTTCTAATTTCGGACTAAGTTCGATCTAATTATGCTACGAGTACTGCCTAAATATAGCCCTATTATATAATTAAATGCTTCGTCTATACGTACTTATCCTAGTTATTTCCTTTAAGGGCAGATACGCGCTAAGACGCGTAGACAATTCGTATTATATATAGTTATATTTATATACTAGTAGTCCTCTTTTTATTATCGAATCGTTATAGGGAAAAGAAATAAATAATAAGAAGAAGAAAGGTAATAAAAAAACAGTATATATAAAAAACAAAAAGGAAGAAATAATATAGGAAATAAATAAATAAGTATATAAAGAAGAATATAGTAAAAGAAAAAGGGTAAAGGAAATAGTCTTTCGTAGAGTAGTAGGGTTATAGTGCGTACTTACTATATTTCGCGCTTTTTATACGCGTATACGTAACTTACCCCGCGAGATAAATTCGTTTCCTCTTTTCCTCTTATACTTCTTCTTTTCTTCTTCTTTCTATACTCCTAATAACGCAGCAAAGCATTATTATTACTATTAAAAATAAGTATAACTAAACTCTAATAGAAATAGTAGCAATACCTTCCGAAATCGTTATACAAGGCTAATAAAATATTCTAGAAATGCTACTAAAGCTAGCTAAAAAGCGTAGGGGTAGGGGCAGGGGGAGGGGCTATAAGGCCAGGCAGGATAGTAGAGAGGGTAGGCCTTCGGGCAAAGATACCTCGATAAGAGAGATAATAGCTATAAGTAGTAATAATAATAATAATAGTAATATCCCTCTAGTTCCTTCTCTATATATATATTAAAGTAAGCAGAATTTTAGCCGATTTAATTGCGATTTTGCGATATTTAGTAAGAGTATTAGACTAATTTTATATAGGTATCCCGGCTTTATTATTAAGCAGCTTGCCGTTAATACCTCGGGCTTTAAGACGCACGCTGCCGCTAATAATACTAAGTTATCGCCTTTTCCTAGCTATAACTACGCTAAAAACGCTAATAATAATAATAAAAACGCCTAAAACGCTAGGGGGGTCTTATTAAAACCTATAAACCCTAAGTCGTAGTCGGCCGCATAGGGAGGTAATAAGAATAGTCCCTTATTACTAGTATATCTCCTATCTAGCTTAGTAGCCGCTAATAACTAATGCCTATTAGGAATAGGACTTAGCAATAGTAAAGAGTTGCTTCTGCTATTTATTACGGGGATTAAAGTGCGAGATAGTAAGTATCCCCTTCTAATATTAAGATAATTCTTAGCTAATATTAGATATAAAGCTAGTACTAGAAGCAGGACGCGCTGTACGGGCTCTAGCGGCGTTTATCTAGATAAACTACCTTTTCGACGAGTTTTAGAAGGGGGAGTATACTAATTTAGCTCGCGCAGCTATATAAGCCTATTAGGAGTTTAGAACGAAAAAATAATCCTATAACGTAGTTTGCTAGCTAGCTAGGGGCAAAATTAGCAGGGAAATTTAGCTAGGGGGCAAAAAAAAAAATTAAGCAAGTAAAGCTAGGCAAAAATTTTAAGTATAGCTAGGCGTAATAAAAATTTTTAGATATATTTAGCCGGGCAGATAATTTTTATTTACTAGTTTATCTAGGCTAAATTAATAAAAGAGATTCTTGCTTCCTAAACGTAATAAGTATAGTTTAATTATATATCTATATAAAAATATTTTAGGATATAAAAACGTAATCCCTTCGAAATAGAAAGAAAATAAGTATAGTATAGAGGTAATATCTATCTAATTTCGGGTCGGTATTAAAACGAAGTATTTTAAAAGTCGTAAAGAGTAAAAAATAAAAGTAAAAGAATAATTAAAAAGGTTTCCCTAGAAAAAGAAATAAATCCTTCCAGGTATCTCGATTATTATCCTAAATATTCTAGGTATAAGTTAAGGTCTTTAAGAGATTAAAACTACGGGCTATAAGAGTCCGTTCCTTCCTAAAGATCTTATTATTATTCGAGGTTAATTTAGTCTTTCCTAAACGTTCTAGGTATAAGTCGAGGTCCTTAAGAGATTAAAACCGCGGGCTATAAGAGTCTATTTCTTCTTAAGGATCTTATCGTTATTCGAGGTCGATTTAGTCTTCTAAGCAGCTATTATACTATCTAGTACTGTAAGAGATTAAAACCGCGAACTCTAGGAGTCCGTTCCTTCCTAGGGTAAAGGTTATTTCCTAGCTTAGGTCTAGGTATTTATTTCCTAGCTAATCTATATATTATTAGATATAGGACTTATATTAATAGCTAATAGTAATACTAATTAGTATAAGTAGGGTATTAATATATATTAGTATAATATAAGAGAGGACTCTGCTTAAGTTAGCTTAGGTCCTTAATCTATTAATATCTGCTTATATTTATCTCTTTTCTTCTTCCTTAAGGGAAGAAGGCAGAGTTTATATATATAGTTCCCTAATTCTAATCCTCTTCTTTTGCTTTATTTTCCTAATCTCCCTATAATCCGCTTCTAATCTTGGACTAAGTTTAATCCGATTATGCTACGAGTACTGCCTAAATATAGCCCTAATGCATAATTAAATGCTTTATCTATGCGTACCTATCCTAGTTATTTCCTTTAGGGGCAGATACGCGCTAAGACGCGTAGATAATTCATATTATATATAGTTGTATTTATATAAATAATATTAGTAGAACTTTAAAATGCTTTTAAGAGTAGTTATTAGTATTTTATATCTAGCTCTAGATAGAAGTTAGTATAATTGTTATACTATAGGGTATCTAAATTAGCAGTAGATTATCCTAATTTTAGATTTAGTTAGGAATAAAATCGCGGCGTTTTCTAGTTAAAGGAAGAACTAAGGGTGCCCTTATTTGCGAATAACTAGCAGTACTTTATTCTAGCTAATAAGCTTGTTTATTATATTCTAGAAGAAAATCTTTAAATAATCTATATCTGCTAAAGAAAGAAGAAAAAGAGTAGGCGAAGTAAAAACGTAAAAAGTAATATTTCCGAATAGAGTTTTAATAGTTATATTACTAAATATAAGTATACTTTATCCTTTGCTAAATTTAATAAAATTAGTACTAGCAGATGCTTTATTAACTATAAGATATAGTATTATTTTCTATAGGGCTTTAACCTAATTTCGTCTAGCAGTTAAAATCTATATAGCACTAGTATTAATTATAATTCCCTAAAAAGACTATTAGGAATATTAATCTTTTAGGAGAAATTGCGAAGCTAGTACGGGTTCTATTATATCTAATTTCGGGTTATATCTAGTAAGAAGGTATATAAATATTAATCGTATGCTATTCTTTATTATATAACTTAAGTCCTTCGAATATAGTAATATAGGCTATAAAGTCCTAAGGGCTATTATCTAAAAATTTGCAGTATGCTATATACGAGGTCTTCGCCTGCTTTTATTCTTTAGGCAGGTATTTAGTTAACTAGCAACTAACCTTACTATATATAAAATACTTTTAAGTCTAGTTCTTATTTAGTCTAAAATTAGATTAGACTTAAGTTATTCTCGAACTATTTTTAAATCGATCTTATATATTATTCTAATATCTATAGTCTAGATAATAAATTACGCTATATTATAATATCTATTTAGCTTTAGTCTTTATAATCGATATTTCTAGCGCGGATTATAAATCTGCTTATAAGTTCTTAGTATCCTTAGCTAGTTAAAATAACGCAAACTTAAGTTCTAGTACTCCTTAGTATATATTAATAATTATTATATATAAAGGGGTATCTCTTTTATACCCTTTACTAAGGGCTTATTAATATAACTCTAGCTTATTAAATAGTTTTTAGAGAACTTTATATAGGGATAGTTCTAAATTCGTCCTGCAAATAGATTAAAATAAGGTCGATATCTAGTTAGTAAAGTAATATACGTAATTAATATCTAACTCGAAGTAATTTTTAAGTTATTTATATTATATCTTAAAAGTATTATGCTATTTAATATAATCTATAAAGTACTATTATACGCGACTAGTTTAAATATAAGGGAAAATTAAATAGAAGTATCTAAGGGCAATTTTTAATAAAAAATAAACGTTAAAAAATAAACGGATAATATTATTAAGCAAATTATATAGTTTCCCTATAAAGTTCTTTATCTTATCCTAGACTTTAGTAAATTTAGTTATAATATTATTATTAATAGGTAAGTTAGGAGTCGATTTTAGGGGTAACTTAATATAAAATTTAAATAGGATTATTTTAGGCTTTTCCTAAATTTAGATCGAACTCGAAGCGATTCCTTATAGAGTTCGTATATTATTCTAGTTATATTCCGGAATTACTTTATCTTATATAAGTAGGTTTTAGAATTAATATAATATTAGATATTAAGTTTATCCCTAGGGAATATCTTTATCTATTATAGGTTCTATAGATAGAGTTATTTAGGGGTTTATTTAGGGAATAGGTAAAGGTTCTCTTTAATATAATAGTAAAGGGTTCTAAATTAGTAGTATTCGCCCTCTAGTTAGCGATTAGGATAGATTCGAATTTAGGGAGTTTCTAGTTAGAGGTTATTATATCCTCTATAAAAGGGTATAGTAAAGCAGTTAGGTGCTTTCTTCGAATTACGCTTATTAATATATTTTATTTATTTATTAATTATACGCTAGGGGCCGTAAAAGGCATCTAGAACCTCTATATATATCGAGTAGGAAAAACCCCCCTAGGGGGGAAAACCCCCTAGCAAACAGAGCAAAGGAAAGGCCTCGCGCCCCTAGGGGTCGCGAGGCGGGGAACGCGGTAGTATAGTAAGGTGCGGGGCAGCTGCCCGCTAGAGTAGTCTCGGAAAAACAAAGGAGATAAGGGGAGATAAGGAAGGGTAGTAATAACTTAGCGCGGAAGGTAGGGGAGGGGGAGGGGAGGGCGGTAAGGGCAGAGGGGGCAGTAGAATCGGAATAATAGTAAATCCGCTCCGGGGGGGTATATAAACCTCTCCTTCCTCCCTCTCCCTCTCTCCTTCCTTCTTCCTTTATTATTATCTCGAGAAGTAAGGGTCCCTTAGCTCGAGAGGTTGGCTAGCTATTAGGTCGATTAATATAGTCGTATAGGGCAGTATGCTAATACGTAACCCGGCAGGTAACTAAGCAATAGCGAGATAATAATAATAATAGTAACTTAGCGAGAAAATAGCAGCCCTACCCCCTGCTATAATCCTAATACAACTAACGCTAGTAGTAGTTAAGCCTAATAAACCGCAGGCAGTGCCCTATAGGGCATGCATTAACAGGCTTATCGAGAAAAGGCAGGTTTGCTAGGATTAAACTAGTAAGTGCACTTAGGGGTTATATAGTAAGAGCGAAAATTAACTAGTAGCAGGCACTCGCTTAGCTAGTTATTATTATTGCGTAACCTTGCAATAAAAATACCGGATAGTAAGTTAGGAGCAGGGAGCTTATAGGGAGGGAGAAACGCTAATAGCTTTAGGTTATAGACTTTGCTATTATAGAGAAAGGGCGGGCGGCTATTAAATTTATTATCGAGGGAGGGACTACTAACGCAGTAAAGGTAAGTATGCCCTAGGGTCCCGAGCTAGGAGAGTAGGAATACGGTCTAATAGTAATAGTAGCGTTAACTTAGTCGGGAGCTGCGGGAGGCGTAGAACCGGCACTAGAGTAGGGAGTCTAGGGGTTTCGTAGCGCAAGCCGTAGTTCCCCTAGTCGCACTCCCCTTAGTCCCGGCTACGCCTGCCCTGGCCCTAGCTATGCCCGTAGTAGTACTGCCCGCGCTAATAGCGATAAAGAACCTGCAGATAATAATAATAACGATTACGAATCTAGTCTAGGTGCTAGAGGGCCTTACGGAGGCTATAGGCTAGGAGATCCTTAGCGAGCTAAGGGAGGTGCACTAATACTAGGAGATAATTTGCTATATCTAGGAGAAATAGTTAGCGTACTAGGAGAGTATCGATACGCATTATATATATAATAGTCGGCGCTTTAGCAGGATCCTCGGCAATCTTCTTAGTATTAACCCGAACAAGCAGATATATATCCCTAGGGCCTAAAGGGCAGAGGACCTCTCCCTAGATACGGATAGACTAATCTAGCCCTACGTTACTAACCCTAACGTTAGGGGCGCGCTAATAGTATATATGCCCGAAGCTGCCCTAACGCCGCTAAAGATAAAAAGGGGGCTAGGGGCTAATCGAACGGGGTCCGCTCCTTGCAACTATAATAGCGATAGCGATAGCGATGTTATAGAGGTGCTAGCTAAGAGATAGAGGCTAGAGGTAGTAGTAGAGGAGGAGAGGGTATTAGTAGAGGAGGGGGTGGCGGCGGCGGGAGGGGGGGGGGAGGAGAGTCCAGGAGGAGGGGACCCGGCCGCGACCCTAGTAGCGACAGGGACTCCGAGACGAGGGCCTAGACGCCCCCCCAAGCAGGGTCGCGGTTATAAGCGTAGGGGTCGGGGTAGTCGCAGCAGGAGAGCGTTAGGAGGCAGGTAGAGTTATTAGTACTTTTAGAGTAGGGTTAGTAAATAAAAAGGCGGTCCGCCCCTAGGGGGCGGCAATACCCTTTATCCTATGCAGTATAAGGGCGAGGTCGAACTAACGTAGGCAACGTAGTTGCATAAACTATAGAGCTAACTTGCTAGCGGAGACCTTGCGGCTAAGTAGACGAGTAAGGTCGGCCTAGTCCCTCAGGGGGCCTAGGTCGGAGAGCAGGAGTCTCTAGGCGCTCGTACGGGGGCAGCGGAGGAATAAGTACTCGGCGGTCTCGTCCTCGCTAGTACTATAGGGGCAATACAGGGATAGAATATCGGGGATATAGCAGGTATAGAGAAAGCGGTTTAGCCTAATCCTGCTAGACTAAAGCTATATTAGGACGCTGCTAAGGAATTTAGGAAGGGTAGTATATAAGTCGAGGGCAAGGCGCGGTTTAAATTAGGGGCGTTTATTAGTAGCCTATCCGTAAGACTATCCGTAATGCTTTAGGCAGCCCTCCCGTAAGTCCTATCGGAGGAGCTATTCGGCCCGAAAGCGCTTATATAGGTCCCGATATAACTACGAACTAGGGTTAGGTAACCCTACCTAATATATCGTAGAGTCCCTTAGTGCCTGGAGTGCAATATAGGGGGCAGGGGGTCGATTACAGCAGGGCCGGAGACGCTAGGAGACCCGGGCGCACGCGGCTCGAATGCCTGCTGCGATGCTATTAGCCTCGAGGAGCTAGAAAGTGCGGGCAGAGCAGTAGGAGAGGTAGAGGTCGAGTAGAGGGACGAAAGCTTCGGACTCTACGTAGTATAAGGGGGTGGCCCTATAGGCCCCGGTAACAACCCTAAGGCATTTAGATTAGACCTTAGATAATTCCTTATAAATAGGACTACAAGGGGGGCCGGACGGGATCGTAATAGGAGCGAAGTAGGCGGAACTATAAGCGATCGCTAAGCGGATAACCTTTATATAAATCTTACGCGCGCGGATAAGAGAGAATCCCTATATAGATATAGCGAGGTTAGTTAGTGCAAGCTGCTATTTCTAGAGCTTCTGCATAAGTCGGCGCAGGTAAGCCTTCTACTTAAGCTTCCGATAAATCTAGACGCCGAGCATGCGGGCCTTCTGCGTAGGGACTATAACGGAGCCGTCGAGGGTAAGAGTGCTAGTATTAGCTATACGGGCGCGTATAAAGTAAAGGAGTTCGCTCTTAAGGGGTTAAAACGATATCTTATACTTATAGGCCTAATCTCGGCAGACCTCCTATGCTTAGACTAGCTAGTCCCAAACCTATTGCAGTATGCGGCTAGTGCTAATAATATTCGTATTATCCGCGAACCCTATAGGAATAATTCCGGTTTATTATTTAAGTCGGCAGTAGAGGGAAGAGATATATAAGATAAACAGGATTAGGGATATTAGGGACCCTTAGGGGACGCCCTTCTCGATATTAAAGGGTTCGGATAGGCGGCCGTCGACCTTAAGCCGGGAACTACGGCTAGTAAGATAGCTGCGGATAAGCGCAGTAAGCCAGGGGGGGAAGCTAAGGAGGTTAAGGGTAGCGATAAGCTTGCTATATAAAACGTAGTTAAAGGCGCCAGTTATATCGAGCATAAGGAGCGATACGGAGCCCCGCTAGGCCTAGGCCGCGCGCACTGTTTCGGTAAGCATAAATAGTGCACTATTAGTAGAACAGCGAGGTCTATTTCCTATCTGTCTAAAGGGGAGGACCGTAGCAGCCTTAGTAGCGCGAGACAGTTTTTATGCTAAAACGGTCTCTAGTACCTTCCCGACCGTATTAAGTAGCGAGATTAGTCTATAACCCCTAGGGGTCCGTAGGACCTCCAGGCTCTTGCCCGCCTTCTAAAGCACTGTAACGTTTAACTCCTTATATCGAGTAGGGAAGTAGCCGTACGCAATGCAACTACGGAGGACTAAGGTAAGGAAGGAGACTAATAGTAGGCCGCACCCTTTAAGGAAGCCGACTAGGATCCTGTTAGGACTAGCTAATTTCTAGGAGGCAATACTAAAAAGGGCGGAGTATACCTTAGATTCGCTAACCTCGGGGGCGATGCTAATAGCCGGAAAGGGGTCCTCGAGGGAGAGGGGGGGAGTATTCGCTAGACTTGGAGGAAAGAACTTATTAGCAAGCAGCTTAGTCTTTCCCTCGTAGGATAATTATAGGCCGCTAGAAGCATTACGTTATAGGGCAGGTATATAGGTTAGTTCCGGGGGGGTCTAGCTTCGCAAGCGCGCCTATTTAGTTATAGACTATAAGGTCTAGGGGTTACTAGATACGCTATCGAGAAAGTCCCGCCAGTTATCGCGTTTCGCCTTGCGGATAATAGCCTTTTAAATAATAGTTTTATCTCCTAAGGCCTGCTATTAGGATAGGCCAGGGTTCGCTCGCTATGCCTGCCTAGCTCGCTTCGCGTTACGCACTGCTTCGTTAACCTCCCGTATCTACTAAGGGCACGACCTTAGGCCGAGTCGCTAGGGGAGAGTCGGGATAGTAATAGTCGCTATAGTATCGAGTTCCTAGTGCAGCTAGTCTAGAGTAGCGTCTATCTAATCTAGGGAACTTACGAGCGCCCGGGAGGGCAGGAGCCTGTTACATGCCTTGGCAATAAGAACGTCCCTATTAAATAATTTCTAACGCCTAGTAGGGGCTATATTAGGGGGGGGATTAAGGTCGAAGGAGGCGGATTATAGTATATAATCGGAACCCTTAAGGTCGAAGTTAGGGCCGAGGAAAGTCGGGAAGCAGCCGGAGGATGCCTAGATAAGGTCGATAGTGCTTAGTCGGCAGCCGTGTATTTCCTAAGTAACCTCGTATAAGGGAGTAACGAGTTCGAGGCGCAGCCGTCCCGCTACCTAGAGGAACTTAAGGATATATAGTAAGGATCGTTCGTAGAGATCCTAAGAAGGATAATAAGCGTTAAGGTTACCGAGGAGGATACAGGGGGAGCCTAGGTCGAGCTAGTCCTATAGACGAAGGAGGGGGCCTATTGCGATGCTAATAGGAGGGGAGTAAACTAATAGGATTCGGGGGCTATAAGCAAAAGAGGCTCCCGCAACGTCCTGGCCGAGAATAGGTATCTAGGTATACAGATTATAGCGCTTGTATATATAGAGGAGGGCCCTGCCCTCGCCCTAAACAAGACAGTAGGGGGCGAGGCCTAGGACTAGCGGTCGGCTATTAGTGTTAAGCTAAGCCTCCTAGATAGCCACCACGTCGTAGCTATATTTAGAAAAAAGAGCAAGGTAGATAAGATAGTTCGACTTCCGTATATTCTACATAAGGGCCTTAATTTTTATTAAGTTATATAGAGGGGATAGTAAACGGCGATTAAGACGTTAGCGTAAGTTAGGTGCGGGAAGGGGTAGACGTAGGGGCGGCACTGCGCCGCGCGCGGCCCCGTCGTCCTACTATAGGGCAGGAACGGCTACGGAGGCCGCCTCTAGCTTATAGCGAGTATCCGATCGGGGGGTCGATAGGGGGAATTTCCGTATCGCCTAGGGAGCCGCAGTAGGCCTGTTTCCGTAGCAAAACCTAGGTAAAGCCGTCCTCGTTAGTAGTAGGTGCGGGCTAAGAAGCGAGCGGCTATTAAGAAGTAGTCGGTATTTAGCTATAGTTTAGTAGGTAGTCCTAGCAGTAGTCCTAGAAGCGACGGGGTTGCGCAGGGTATGCGGATCTAGCCCTATCCTAGTGCTAGCGGGATACTTTGCAATCCCAGGACTATAAGGCGTAGTTCCCTTTGCATAGGATATAGCAGCATTAACGTTCACCCTTAAAGGCAGGGCAGTTAGTCTCCCCTCCCTCGTGCGGGGAGGACCCGCAGTGCCCGCAACGCGGGGTATCTTTGCAGTATTTAGCTATATAGCCGAACTAGAAATATTAATAGCATTATTTAGGGCGGACGGCATTTTTATAGGGTTCGTAGTAAATAATCTCGGCGTCGATAATTAGCCTATTCGCATAGAGTCGATTAGTATTAGCAACGCTGCTAATACCGAGGATAAGGCAGGTCTAAGGCGCAACCCCCTAGGGTCCCTTGCGGGGCTTAATTGCCCGAGCTCGGATAACGTCGACCTTATTAATATCCTTAATGCCCTAAAGCAACTTATTTCTATCTTAGAGGGCGGCTAAGGTGCGGATGCCCTTAGCAATCATAGCGTACGAGCATCGGGTAAGCACTGCTTCCTCGCCGAAAGCCGCCTAAATCTATCCTTCGGGACGAGGGCACGATATCTTATTAGGGTCGAAAGTAAGCATAATATCGCTGCTCGGTAGACGCCTAGCAGCAACTATAGCGGGGTCGCCTATAGCAGAATTAGCTTTAGTAATAATCTCTATAGGGGTAAGGGAGGGAGCCCCCTTAGTAACTAGGACGCCCTAAACCGAGATAAGCATCTCGCGTTCCTGTCGAGCTAGTACTAGTCGGACGAGAGGTAGTCCCGAGAGTAGTGCGGTAGCGGGGGCAGCGAGTACAGCGGCCTAGGACAGTTTCGACCCGGTCGTATAGGGTTGCAGAACCTTCTATACGGCCGATTCGACGGATTTCTGGATTGTACGGGTAATAGTAGCAGGAAGGGAGGTCTCGTCCGTCTTAGCAGCAGCGGGGGCGCGCTTCTAAAGCTTCTTCCACACCGTGTCTATAATAGCCTATACGGCCCTAAAATTTTCTTATAAAACTACCCTAGCGAGACTATTAAAAGCGTCTTTTATAATAGGATTAGTTAGCGCTCGCAACGTCTCTATAAACGGGTCCTTATCGGGTGCATCGATAATGTTAAATTAGCCGGCACCTGCATACAGGTGCTATCGTAACTGCGCGATCCCCTTAGGACCCCTATCGATTACTATCGGGACCCCGACGGTGTTGCCGGGGGCCCTATCCGGGGGCGCTGCGGACGGCGCCATGCTAAACGAAAAGGAGAGAAGGGGAACTAAAGAAGAAGACTTGCAGTCGCAATAAGAGATCGCAGCGAGCGCTTCGTCGTCGCTATGGCAAAAATATTAACTGTTATTAACGCTATAATATCTTTTTTTGCCTTATTAATATATTAAAAGCAGCTATTACTTAAGCTATTCCTAGTTTAGGATCTATATAAAAAGGGGTCCTATTATTATATTTCTAGGTCCTAGAAAGAATCCTCTGCTTTTAAGGAAACTTTTTAGCAATTTTATTACTCTAGGATCCGCTAATTCCTAGATATTTTCGTCTTAGCCCTTAAAAGTATCCTAAAAATCCTTAAGGAGAAAAGTGCTAAAGCTCCTAGATAATTTTATAAAATATAAGATCTAGAGTTCGATATTAGTTAGATCTTAATATAAATTTAGGATAAGTTTATCCTAGTTTTTAATTTATTTAATTAAAGCATCTTTTATCTTTTTTATAAGATCCTAAAAGTTAATCTATATAATCTCCTAAGTAAACTCGGTATTCTAGGGTTATTAGTAATTACTTTCTATAGTAATTTCTGCTAATATCCTAGTTATTATTAATAAGAATTTATATTAATTTTATAGGTATTTTTATCTAGTATCGAGATAGGTTTTTAAGGGATTAAAACTATAAGCTATAAGAGTCTATTCCTCTTTAGTCTCGATATTGCTCCTCCGAATAGTTAATATAGTAGTAAGTTCCTAGATAGTTAAAACTGCGAACTCTAGGAGTCTATTCGTATCTAAAAGGTCTATTAGCTTTTTTAGCTTAGAAATAAGCAACCTAGTCTAGCTAATCTATATATTATTAGATATAAGACTTATATTAATAGCTAATAGTAATACTAATTAGTATAAGTAGGGTATTAATATATATTAGTATAATATAAGAGAGGACTCTACTTAAGTTAGCTTAGGTCCTTAATCTATTAATATCTGCTTATATCTATCCCTCTTTCTTCCCTTATTAGAGAGGAAGATAAAATATATATAAAGTCTTAAAGGTATTTAGGTTAAACTAAAAATAATATATAATTATCCTAAACTCCGTATAATCTAAATATATAGCCGCCTCCTTTTTCCTTTAAACTATTATTGCTATAATCTTAGCATAAACTTATTATAATATTATATGCTTATCGTGCTAAGTTTAGGGGTAATCTACTTCCCCTTTTATACTGCCCCTATTATACTCCTATCTCCTATCTAAAAGGGCATAATACTTATATAGAAAGGGGTAATATATACTATAATAGGAATAATATTAAATATCTAGCAGAAAGGGGTTTTATATGCATTATAACTATAATAATTGCTAAGTTAGTTATAGGAAAGGGGCTTATATAGAAATAAGTTATTCTGCATTTCGTAGTTGCGTCCCTAATTCTAACAAACTGTAAAGGAATCGACGAAGAGACGATACTAAGTCGAACTAAAGAGGAGTAATAAATAGAACTACTAAGAAGAGAGAGAGAGGAAAGGAGAGAAGCTCCCCGCTAGCTAGCTATATACCTTACGCAGTCGGCTATTAGTAATAAGCCCGTACTAATACGAGCCTATCCTATCCTAGCTAAGCTAGAAGGTCTACCTATCCTGTACTTATAATCCCCTTATATAGATATAACTAGGTTAAAGACCTAGTCCTTTATATACCCTTTATCCCTAGAGGAAATAAAAAGCGCAAGCTAGTCGACGCTATATAGTAAATACTATAATAGCTATACGTTATGCTAGCGCAAAGCTATATATAAACTATAAAGGCCTGCTATAAGTAGCTAACTACTAGCTAGTCTCTCCTAGAAAGGGGGAGTCTGTAAAAAGGCGGAGTTATATTGCCTATATTAAGGCAGGAAAGCAGCTACCCAACTAGTAATAAAAGAAATCCTATATAACTAGCACATACCTCGAGGAGGTCCTATTAGAGCAGGGTAGCCTTAGAGGGGCCCTTTATAGTATCGACTAACCTAGCCTCGAGTATATGCTTTATTGCCTAGTTATAAGGGTTATTTTCCTAGCCTAGCGTAATTAGTAATAGTATATACTGCCCTACCCTGCCCTATACGCTAATAATAAATTAACGCATATAAGATAGAGGCAGGACGCGTATAACTAATTACCTAGCCTATCCTAGACTATAACCCTTATAGCTAATCTATAAATCCCTTACGCCTTATCGCCCTAGTTAAAAATCTCTACCTTACCTCTAGTTTTTTCTACTAGCCTAGAAACTAATATTAACCTAGTAATCCGAGATTACGCGCGCAGCTAAGGGCAGTTATGCTAGAAGTAACTAACTTAGTTATATTTATAGCAATACTTACGCTAAAGCGCGCTAGAGGCGCCGGATTTAATAGTACTAATATCTATTAGGTTAGCCTTAGTATAAGGCAGAAGATTAAATATTACCTAAGATATATCCCTAGAGTTAAATATACTATTAAAGCTCTTTAAGAGTAACGTAAAAGCTTAATATATTATAGACTATATTATCTCCTAATCTAGTTGCTTCTTAGGCTCCTAATAGAGACTAGAAGCTAATAAGATAATCTTAGTATAGTTAGACTAGTATTAATATCTAGCCTCGAAGAGAATATATTCCTATTGCGTAACGTATACGCTAAGGGACTCTAATATCTCTTATAATAAAGTAACTAAAGAAAAACCTATACGTTGCTCCTTATATAATTTGCTAAGAGTATTATTAATATATACTAGGAAGGATTTAGGCTAATTAGCAAAATTATCGATATATAATACGTATAGAAGGAAACTTTACTAGAAAGTGCTAAGTTATAAATAAACGTAGAAGAACTAGGAGCAACTATCCCTAATTGCAACTCTATTAATAGCAAACTTTGCCTAAAAAGAGGCTAGCTATATTAGAAGTCTAGAGCGGGAATCTAATGTATTAGGGGTAGGTAAAATTTAATAGCGTTCTGAGGTTATACTTTCCGTATTATAGTCGTAAATAGAAAGGAGTTCTATTTAATATAAAGGAATCGATAAAGAGATAATACTAAGTCGAACTAAAGAGGAGTAATAAATAGAACTACTAAGAAGAGAGAGAAAGGAAAGGAGAAAAGCTCCCTGCTAGCTAGCTATATACTTTACGCGGTCGGCTATTAGTAATAAGCCCGTACTAATACAAGCCTATCCTATCCTAGCTAAGCTAGAGGGTCTACTTATCCCGTACCTATAATCCCCCTATATAGACATAACTAGGTTAAAGACCCAGTCCTTTACACGAACACATAATATTGCTATTATTATTGCTATTATAGTCGTAAGGAGCGCCCCCTAGTTGCTTAGCCTTTATCTCCCTTTTTGCCTTTAGTAGCATTAGGGCAGTTTTAGGCATATATATTATTAGTCCGCCCTTAATATTAGGGTTTATAATATAGGGCTAGATTAGTCTATCCGTATCTAGGGGGAGGTCCTTTGCCCCCTAGGCCCTAGGGATATATACCTGCTTATTTAGGTTAATACTAAGGAGATTACTAAAAATCCTACTAAAACGCTAACTATTATATATATAATACGTATTAATACTCCCCTAGTATGCTAATTATTTTTCTTAGATACGAAAAATTGCCTCCTAGTATTAGCGTACTTTACTTAGCTCTTTTAGGATCTCCTAGCCTATAGCTTTTATAAAGCCTTCTAGTACCTAAACTAGACTTATAATTATTATTATTATTATTAGCAGGTTTTTTATTACTATTAGTATAAGCAGGACTACTTTAGGCATAGCTAGGGCTAGGGCAGGCGTAACTAGGACTAGGGGGAGTGCGACTAAGAGGACTATAGCTTGCGCTATAAAACCCCTAGACTCCTTACTCTAATACTAGTTCTACGCCTCTTATAGCTCCTAACTAAGTTAACGCTACTATTACTATTAGATTAAACTCCTACTCTCCTAACTTAGGACCCTAGGGCATATTTACTTCTATTATATTAGTTATTCCTCTCTTAATAATAAATTTAATAACTGCCTATCCTTTTTTTATAATAGCAAAGTCTATAACTTAATACTATTAGCCTCTCTCCTTTCTTATAAGCTTCCTGCTCCTAACTTACTATCTAGTATTTTTATTATAAAGTTATATAATAATAATAACTAGCTAAGCAAGTGCTTATTATTAGTTAATCTTTACTCCTACTATATAACCCCTAAGTATACTTACTAGTTTAATCCTAGTAAACCTGCCTTTTCTTAATAAGCCTATTAATATATGCCTTATAGGGTATTGCTTATAGTTTATTAGGCTTTACTACTGCTAGTATTAATCGAGTAGGGATTACAGCAAAGGGTAGGGCTACTATTTTTCTGCTAAGTTACTTATTATTATTATTATCTCGCTATTATTTAGTTACCTATAGGGTTATATATTAGCGTGCCACCTTATATATTAGTTAACCTAATAGTAGGCCGACCTCTCGAGTTAAAAGGCCCTTACTTTATAAGATAATAAAGGAGAAAAAAGGAAGGAAAGAAAGAAAAGGAGGAAGGAGAGGTTTGTAACGGCCTTGGAATAACAAGTAAATGTATTATAGGCACTATAAATAAAGATTCTAAGATAAAGAGAAAAGAGAAAAGGGGCCTAAAGCTATACGCATAAAGAAAGACTATATACACTGCTACACATAATCCAGGGTCTATTAGGGCTATAATTAAATAGTTAGTGCCCTTATAACTAGTCTTATAGATACGTAGCCTAAGAGTTAGTATATATATAGCGTAGCGCGTAATACTACCCCCCGACTAAGGCCTTAATATGCCTATTAAGGCGGATATTTGCGGACTCGTAATCTATTGCCGACTATAGCAGTATAGTTATTATTATCGTCGTTATTATATAGTTTATTTACTACAGCAGCCTTAATCTACTTAGTTAGGTTAATAGGGGGTCCGGGTATATTAACGTAATAGTTATAGTATTCCTATAACGCAATAGGCGCGTTCTTAAAATTCCTAGCGGGATACTATATATTGTTAGGATTATAGCCTTGCTACTATACCTAATATTTTAGACGCTTATTCCGTCCTATAATATAAGAACGGAAAACGTAATCGACTTCCTACTTAGGCGTACTATAGATTTCTTTAGGTTTAGGAGCAGGGACTATTTAATTAGGCATTAGGTTATCTAGGGCTTTATAGAGTTAGTTAGTATAAAATAAATTAGTTATTTTATAGCTATCTAGCAGGTTAAGTATATAGCTAAAACCTTTCTCGGCTATAATTATAAACGGACTAGACTACTAAGCGTTAAGATAAGTCGTTAGGGCGATTATGCTAAATCCCTTCTATTATAAGAAGACCTTATCGCTAATAGTAAAGTCTATAGGGCGTCTCTTCTTATTAGCTTATTACTTCTGCTATTCCTAGGCTTAAGCCGCAGTATTATAAGCTTATTATTATACTTTTTATATACGGGTAATAAGGCGGGAAGCAATATAAGCAGGGTCTATAGAGTTATCTAGGGTCGAGGAACTACTTAATCGAGGCAGAAAGAAAGGGTTCCTAACTTCTATTCTAAGTACTACTATTAAGGGGGCTATGCTAATTAAAGCGTACTAGGACGAGTTATACGCGAAGTCTAGTACTAGTAGATAATCGCTCTAATTGTTTTAATGCTTATCGATATAGAAGCATAGCCTTTAATCTAAATACTAATTTATAACCTCGACGCTGCCTTATATTTATAGGTAGAAGGCGCTATTATAATAATGCTTTATGCTAGTAAGGTAGTTAATCTCCTTTAGGAATAATAAGATAAAAGGGCTAGTATTATCTATAATCTAAGCAGTTAGCAGGCTAAAAAAGCAGTATAAGTGCTAGAAGTAATAGCTAGCAAGGGTCTCTAAGGTATTGTTCTTCTTTCTAGGCAACGTAGCAATAATCCGGCTAAGCTTATAGATAAAGGTCTAAACGTAGTTATATTTATAGTAATCTATAGGCATAGTCTTTCCGTTATAAGCAACGTGTTCCTAAATAGCAGTTAGTACTAGCAGAGGGTATAGGAGTCCAGGGGTCTTATTACGCGGGGTCTTATTTCTATAATAGTTATAGTAGTTGCGGATATACTTCTAGACGTCCTGCTTTATCTTAGGCTAGTAGTAGTCTTATTATAGTACTTTAATTATTTTATTCTAGCCTCTATAAGCAAAGATTAGAGGTTTATAGGCTTTACGAATTAGGGCTATGCGGAGGAATAGTTGTCTATTAGTAGTCTATTCCGGGACGATTAAGTGCTTGCTATAGTAGCCGAGTTTTTAAATCGCGTTCTCTTCTTAGATAAGCGTAGCAAGGTTAGCACCCTAAGGGGTTATAGTATTAAGTATATAAATCGGGGCGATTATAGGAGTAACTTCTAGGAAGTCGAAACTAAGAAACTCTAGCTTAATTAATTAGTTTATCTATTCTTCTTTCTCTCTAGCCTTAACTATAAGGAGTTTAACTATTTTACGCGAGAGAGTATTAGCAGCTATATTTAGTTAGCTAGGGCAATAGAGGAAATAGATATTAAATTAAGCTAGGAAGTCGGACTAATAGACTTATTAGATTAAGAGTAGCCTTTTTATCGAGAAATATATTAGGGCCTTATAGTCTATAATAATATTAAACTTCTAACTAAGAAGTTCTAGGTAGAAGTGCTCGAGACTCTATATAATAGCAAGGAGCTTATAGTCTTAGATCGGGTAGGCGCGTTCTATAGGGGATATAGTCTTAGAAAAGAAGCCTATAGGCTTCTAGGTCGAGTTAGTCTACTATTATTATAAAATACTAGTAGTTGCGTTATAAGAGGTATTAGTCTTAAGTCGGGTTAGTAGTTTAGGGCGGAAAAAGGCGAGAATAGGAGCTTTAGTTGCGAGCTTCTTTATTTAATTAAATACTTCGCGCTATTCTAGTCCGAGTTTAAAAGGCGTATCCTTTTTAAGTAGTTAGTTTAAGGGTTTAGCTGCTATGCTAGTATAGTAGCAAAAAATCCGGATAAAGTTATAGAGACTTATAAAAGAGCGTATAGCTTTATAGTTTCTAAAGTCTTTAAACTTCTAATCCGTAATAGCCTGTACCTTGCAGGGGTTAATACTAAGTCCTACGCTAGTATATAATATTACGCTAAAGTAGTTAACCTTAGTAACGTTAAACTAGGACTTCTTAATATTACCCTATAGATTAGCCTAATAAAGGCGCTAGATAACTTTATAGTATTCGATTTAATAGTCTTCCTTATTATTATTATCTATATAGATTAGGATATTATCTATATATATACTAGCATATCGATCGAGGAGGTTATAGAGCTAGGCATTAATAAAGTTCTAGAACTAAGCAGGGCCGACCTTTAATCCGAACAGGAGGACTAACTAATAGAATATACTAAACCTAGTATAGAACGCTATTAGGTATTTAGAGGCTAGGTTAAGACGGAGATAGTAGAACGCCTAGATAATATCGATCTTCGAGAAGCGTTTTGCAGATTAGTAGTTAAAAGCAGTACTATTAAGCAAGGGGGCAGGCGAGATATAACTCTTTAGGTAGTCGTTTATCTAATAGTAGTCGATATAGAAGCGCTAGGCTATAGAGTACGGCTTTAGCGTAAATAGGATAAAGGCGGTATATAGGCTAGCGTTAGGTTTAATAAACCCTATTTTAAGCAAGTAGTCTATAGTTTCTTTCTCTAATAGCAAGTATTTAATTAGAGTACAATAAGATAGGGGACTAGCTAGAAAAAGGGGTTTTTTAAGTTTAAGCGTAATATTATAACTAGGATAGGGGCTCGCAAGGGTATATACTTCCTTTTTACTAAAGAAGCCTTCTAGATATGCAAGAGGCTATAGGATTAGGCTGCGGATTAGGGTAACGTAATTAAGATCTTCTCTTACTAGGAATAGGATCTCTTAGCCTTAGTATATATAACTCGCGGGGCTAAGCTTTATAATCGATATCTTAGGCAGATTAGGGTCGTCTTCTAGGGGTACGGGCTAAGTTAGTATTAAGGGAGTTAGTTCCTTCTATTATGCCTATTAGGGATCCTCTTAAACTGCTTAGATTAATTAGTTTTAGCAATCCTAGTCGTTTTCCTTAGGGTTAGTCGGGTTAGGGGTCTTAGTCTAAGTCGGGGTTAGGGCTAGCTTTTTTTTCTTTACGGGCTATATAAAGTTATCGTTCCTCTATAAGCGTTAGAGGATCTTATATTTCTTTTCGTCCGCCTTAATTAATTAGTTCCGACGTTCCGCGTTAGCCTAAATAGTCGGGTCGATTTATCTATTAAGTAAAGGCGTCTTAGGCAGCAGGATAGAGAAGAAGTACTTAGCGAGGGTAGGGAGGTCGTTAGGCTAGATAAGCTTCTAAGCAGTATAGTCGAGTAGTAGTTTCTTTTCGGCTAGCTAGTATAGGCTAATAAAGAGATCCTAGGCATAATTAGTAACTTAGAAGGTCTCCTAGAGAAAGGACTAGCTATCGATTATAAGAGTCGCAATTAACTGCTTATATACTAGACTAGCTAGGCGGCCTTAGAAATTAACTAAGGGGATAGGGCGAATAGGGACTAGCTTAGTATTAAGGCGTTTAATAGCCTGCTTAGCGAATTAGTAACTAATAAGGAGATAGGTATCTGCTTTAGTATTATAGAGAGATAAGGCTTAAAAAGCGATTCTATTAATTTAAACTTAACTATTAATAGTAAACGACTTTTTAACCTTTTTTTCTATACATAAGACTTTTAGGACTATTAAGGAGCCTTATAATAGTCCTACTTTTTTCCTAAATCTAAGTCTTCGGATTTAGTTAGCAGCGGCGTTAGCGTTCTCCTTATACTAGAAATCCGAATATAGTTAGGGCAGTTTTTAGCTATATAGCCCTTCTTTCTATAGATAAAGTACGTGCTATTATCCTAGTAGACCTTTTTTTTATTTTTAGAAAGAGCCCTGCCTTTCTCCTTAGACGTTATTATTAGGGTCTTCTTGTTTTCTCCTGCTAACTTATCTTTATAGCAGGGAGTATAACTACTTAATTGCTAGGTCTTTTATTAGGTAGCATCTCTTTTTTAGCAGTAAACTAAGTCCTTAATATAGCCGCAAAAGTCTTTATAGGAGAGGTTTTCGTCCTTAGTCTTAGTTAATAGGCTAGAGTCTAGGTTAGTTAAAAAGTAGTCCTAAAGCATATACTTTATTTAATTAAATAGTATACGGGTTTTAGCGGCTAGGTTATTAAACTCTATAATAAATTCCTAGATCTCCTACTTGCTAGAAATCGAGAAGTTTAAATAGTAGAGGCGTTTAGCAGCCTTTGCAAACTTATTAGGATTGCTATAGGCGGACTCGAGGTACTAGATTATTTTAGCTAGTCTAGAGAAGGGTTATTCTATTAAGTTATACTAGGTCTCGAGGGTTTTATAAGCCTTGCTATCTAGAGAGCGAAATAAGAAGCCTATCCTGTCTTCCTTATCCTAAAAAGTAGCTTTATTAGTCCTTATCTTATTTTTTAGGTTAGTTAAAAAGGCGCTAAACTCGCCTTTCTTTCTAAAGAATATTCTAATATCTTTATAGCGAGTCTTAGCTAAGTTAGAGTAAGCTAGGTTTAGTTGCCTAATAGCAGCAAAGATAGGCTAGGCGGCCTTTCTAGAGGGGACGAACGCAGTTATCTAATCTGCAAAGGCTATTAAGGCTTCCCTATAGCAGGCGGGCTTAGGGGTCTATTAGCTCTATAAGTTAGCAATCTGCCGCTAAAAAGCCGCTAACTAGGACTATAAGTCCTAGTTAGTTAGGGTTATTAAGGAAGAAGCTATAATTAAATAGTCTTTGCTCTTAATATTATAGTCTTAGTCTTAGGGGTTATAGTCTAATTCTCTCGAGGCTAATCTTATAGAGTATCGAGGAAAAGTCTAGTCTTAGCTTCTAGATATATATTAGGAAGCGGGTCTTAGTCCTAGGTCTTATTCCTTAGAACCTAATTAAATAGTTTATAGGGTCTAGGAGTCTTCTAGGGTTTTTAGCTGCCTATTTTAGCAATAGAAGGTTATAGTCTAGTCTTAAGTCGTATTATACAGGTATTTTGCGTCTTTATACAGGACGTAAGGCTAATATATATTTATAAACCGCTTATTAGCAATATATAATCTTAGAATAGTATAATAGCCTTAAAATAATAAGTAAATATATTATAGGCACTATAAATAAAAATTCTAAGATAAAAAGAAAAGAGAAAAGGGGCCTAAAGCTGTGCGTATAAAGAAAGACTATATATACTGCTATACGTAATCTAGGGTCTGTTAGGGCTATAATTAAATAGTTAGTGCCCTTATAACTAGTCTTGTAGATACGTGGCCTGAGAGTTAGTATGTGTGTGGCGTGGCGCGTGACAAGGTTTATATACCCCCCTTAGAGCAGATTTACTATTATTCCGATTCTACCGCCCCTTCGCCCTTACTGCCCTCCCCTCCTCCCCCCCTACCTTTTGCGATAAGTTATCCCTACCCTTCCCTTATCCTTATCTCCTTTATCCTTAAGACTACCCTGGCGGGCAGCTGCCCTATCCCTTACTATACTGCTGCGTTCCCTGCCTTGCGACCCTCTAAGGCGCGAGGCTTTTCTTTTGCTCTATTTGCTAGGGGGTTTTCCCCCTTTAAGGGGTTTTTCCTACTCGATATATATAGAGGTTCTAGATGCCTTTTACGGCCCCTAGCGTATAATTAATAATAATTACCCTAGTAATTTAAATTATAAAAAATTATCTAATTAAGCAAAAATCCGTAATTAAAATCGCAAAAAATCGCATTAGTTATAAGTAATTATATAAGTATAAGATTTTTTTTAAACCCTGCTTATAGCTAGGAAGTTTTCCCTGTCTAGGGTTTTTCCTACTCGACTTATATAAAGGGTTTAGATGTCTATTATAGCCCCTAGTATATAATAAAATAAATAAAATAAATATATATTAAGACGTAAGATTTTAGCGTTATCCTTATTTATTTAGTCCCTAGAAAATAGGTAGCGGGGTCTAGTTGTAAAGCAAGTAATATTCAGCTAGCGTATATAATTTAATGCAGAACATCGCCTCTCTTTAAAGCTCTTCCGGGGCATAGGCGAACTTCCCTTGTGTTGTCCCAGCGTGAACCCTTTATCTATGGAGAACAACGACGAGCTCAGTGCAACTTTGTCGGCTGTTGTACCTTTCGATAACGTGCATGTCTTGCCCCAGACGCCGCAGCTCATAGCGCTCCTCTCGTAAGTTGGCCTCTCCAGTGGACACGCCTCACTCTGCACTCAACCCAATGCCATTCCTGTAAAAATCTGTCCTAAAGAAGTCCACAGAATAATTCGGAACAAAGACACGGAACGTGCCGACTTTATATTTTATTCTAATCGAATTATTCGGCTTCTTGTTGAAGAAGGCCTAAATCATTTGCCAGTGATCCAACGCGATATAACGACACCAGTCGGCCGTACTTATAACGGCCTGATGTTTCAGGGGAAGATTTGTGGGGTTTCCATCATGCGAGCCGGCGAAGCCATGGAACAAGGCCTCCGCGATTGCTGCCGATCGGTTCGTATCGGTAAGATATTGATCCAGCGGGATGAAGAGACATCGCAGCCCAAGCTCTTCTATGACAAGCTTCCACAAGATATTTCTCACAGATGGGTTCTGCTTCTCGATCCTATGTTTGCAACCGGTAGGTTTCCGTATTCTCCTGTCGCCAAAACCCCTTTCTTTACGGTTGTTACAGGGTTAGAGGCCAACGCAGTTTGTTGACCTTCAACGAAATATCGCGTTCATACCGATAACACTATAGGCGGCTCGGCGATTATGGCTGTGCAGGTCCTAAAGGCCCGAGGTGTGCCTGAAGATCACATCCTTTTCCTCAACTTGATTGCCAGCCCTCAAGGAGTCAGCAACTTCGCGAAAAAATTTCCTCGTCTCAAAGTTGTGACAGCGTTCATCGACCAGGTTTGTTTAATTATCGATAGGCGCTCATAATGCATGCACTGACCTTGACATCACAGGGGTTAGATGAAAAAAAGTACGTTGAGTGAGACATGGAACGCAATTCAGTATTCAACGGCTGACCTGTCCATACCTAGTTATATAATCCCAGGACTTGGAGACTTCGGCGACCGATTTTATACCATTTAGGTAAAATCGATGTGTTTCGTAAATTGTACGGTAACGTCGGTCCGATGCATCGACTACCTGCGAACAGCGATGTTGTGCCTTATGATAAGTATTGCTTCAGCAGGCCTTGATGGTCATAGTTATTCAATCGGGGCGTCGCCGTAGCCGTCACGTCCTGTACCACTCGTGCCTCCAGAAGCGTTCTCAGACCCGGTTATAATCGCCGTGCTCGAGTATCTGCCTGCGTTGGACGTATCTTGTCTCGCCACAGCATCTGATATTGTTTAGTACATTATTCCCTGAGACTATCCGCCGAGCCAGAAAGAATCTCACGAACCTGCGGCATCAACCCACTCTCCGTAGACGTCAACTGCGGCGGATAAATCTGGAAGTAGTGTTAGCTGCACATGCGGCAACGAAAAATTGGCCAATGTGGCGGATACAAACAATTGACAGCACACTGAAACTTCTGTCCGCAAACGCGACAATCAAGTTGCCCAACACCGGCCTTCCTATCGAGCTTTACTGTAACTGACTTTTCGTGGTTGCAAAATAAACATGTAAATGTAGTGGGCAAGGGATCAGCCTGGGAAATACCGCGACGTCAGCATCGCCATGTGAGGACTAAAGACCTGGGCGCAATACCTTCTTGGGCCCCATAGGCTTCCTTGAAGATTTCTTTCGTTTACCCATGGTGAAGGAAGATGCACAGTCGCCTTCGAGTTTCGTGAGCGAGGTGCAAGTTTGAGGTAGCTTAACCCCGACTCGATTAATACCGCGGGGGTAATAGGCAACAAGGCGGTTAAATTCTAAAAAACAGCGAGAATCCTTTACACAAGGCGAAAGTAACCACGTATAGGATTAGAAGCCGGATTAAGCAATTTTTAAGAAACATTACTACTAAGTTTTTAATACGTCTTTTTTACGAGAAAATAAAGTATTTTAACAATAAGAGTTATTAAGAGGCTTTTTTACTAATATATAAAAGATTTACGTTATATAAATATATAATTACTAGGATATAAATATATAAGCTGTAAAGCTACTATTGAAGCATTTTAAATAGTAATAATAATTGTAAAAAGGAAAGTAATGGAAAATAGTACGTTATTAATAAAAAAGGCCTTTTTAGGGTTATATAGCCTTACAAGGCTTATAGGCTCTGTAGCAAATCTTGCTGCCTTGCTAACTACTAAATAATCTTTCTTAGTAGAAGCTAGCTATCTTATTTTTTCTTAAAAAAATCTCTTTAGAGACTGTTACGCGCCTCTGCCTAATCCGCACGCGCTGCTGCGTAATCCGACTAAAGGTAGCGGAACTTAATAGAAGCCCCAGTTATATTATACAGGGTAATTATAGGGGTTATAATATACAGGGTAATTATAGGGGCTATAATATACAGGGTAATTATAGGGGTTATAATATACAGGGTAATTATAGGGGTTATAATATACAGGGTAATTATAGGGGCTATAATATACAGGGTAATTATAGGGGTTATAATATACAGGGTAATTATAGGGGTTATAATATACAGGGTAATTATAGGGGTTATAATATACAGGGTAATTATAGGGGTTATAATATACAGGGTTCGAAAAAAATCTTATACTTAAATAATTACTTATAAGTAATGCGATTTTTTGCGATTTAAATCACGGATTTTTGCTTAGTAAGATGATTTTTTATAATTTAAATTACTAGGGTAAAAAAATCACTTATAAGTGATTTTTTTAGTAAGAAAAAAATTATAAGTAGATAATTTTTATAATTTTTTTATAAAGTATATATATAGTATTTTTAATAAAAAGTAGAAATTTTAAGGATAAATTAAGGACTTTTAAGAGGAAAAATAATTAGTAGGGTTTTATTAAAAAATAAGAAATAAATAATTGCTTTACTTTATTTCTTTGCAATAATATTATTTATTTTCTTAATTTATTATAACTAGACTTTAAAATAATTTATAATAGTAATACTATAAGTATACTATAAATATACTAGTAATATTACTAGTAAAAAGGCTAGTAGTATTACTACTAAATAAATTAAGAAAAATACTAGTAAAAATACTAGTAAAAATACTAGTAAAAATACTAGTAAAAATACTAGTAAAAATACTAGTAAAAATACTAGTAAAAATACTAGTAAAAATACTAGTAAAAATACTAGTAAAAATACTAGTAAAAATACTAGTAAAAATACTAGTAAAAATAATAGTAAATATAATAGTAAATATAATAGTAAAAATAATAGTAAAAATAATAGTAANGTTTTTCTAGCCTACTTCTATCCTATATGTTTCCTAGATACCTGCTATAAGTTACTAGTGTATTAATAAATAATAGTATAGTTTATATATAGCTTTGCGCTAGTATAATATATAGCTACTAAGTATTAACTATATAGTACTAACTTGCTTATGCTTTTTATTTCTTTTAGAGGTAAAGGGTATATAAGGGATTAAGTCTTTAACCTAATTATATCTATATAAGGGGCTAGCAGGGAGCTTTTCTCCCTTTCTCTCTCTCTCTTTTTAGTAGTTTTATTTATTTCTCCTTTTTAGTTTAACTTAGTATTGTCTCTTTATTAATTCCTTTATAACAGGCTAGATTTAATATATAATTGGATTAGTTTATAAGTTATATTTTAAATATTCTTCTTACTTTTATTTTTCTATTTTTTTCTAAAAGTTCTAGTTAAAAGGTGTTACTAAGTCAGACTAAAAAGAAGTAATAAATAGAACTACTAAGAAGAGAGAGAAAGGGAGAAAAAGGCTCCCTGCTAGCTAATTATATACTTTAATAAGGTCGGCTCTTAAAGATAATAACCCGTAAATATAAACTATAAATACTAGCTATATTCTTCTTAATTATACTTAGAAAGCCTAATATCTAAGGACTTGTATGCTTTTTATTTTAATATAATATAACTAGGTTAAAGACCTAATTTTTAATATAACTTATATATATATAAACTTTGCCTTAAAATAAAAACAATAAGCAAAAATATAAAAAACAATTTATAATACCTAGTATTATAGATATTAATATAAATTAGTGTTTTTTTACTATTAATATAGATGTTATATTTTTTTAAAAAATATTACTTATATATAAATGCTTAAACCTAAGCTAGGAATACTAATTTTTATAAAAGTCTAGCTTAGTGCTTTAATAATATAGCAACTTAAATAGTAATAATACACATAAAAAAATAATATATAGTAGAGAGTAAAGCTATATAAGTACAGCCTGCACGTATAAATAAGTTATTTTTGCAATATAATAAGATCTAAGCAAGGCTTAAATCTTTTATATACCCTTCTAGCTATAGTTATTATATACTATAAGGGAAATATATAAAAAGAAAAATCTATATAACAGCCCTGCTAACTATATTATAAAAAATAAAAAATAGATTAACAAGTATATATATATATATATTATTTATTTATTTATACACTAGGGGCTGTAATAGGCATCTAGAACCTCTATATAAGTTAACTAGAAAAAACCCTAAACGGGGAAAACCCCCTAACTATAGGATAAGAGAAAGGCCTCGCGCCCTAGGGGGTTGCGAGGCAGGGAACACAGTAGTATAGTAATAGGTATATATATTATTATATCCTTTATAAGATATATATTAATACCTAGCGATACAAGTAGTTTTTTTTAATATTAGTACTTTTAATTAAAGCAAAAGTACTTTTTAGTTATATTTAAAAATATTTTGTATATTTTTAAAAATAACGTATAAGTAATTTTAGCTTTAAAGAAAATTAAAATTATTAATAACTTAACTATAAGTAATGCTTTAACCCTAGTTAGTCTTGCTAGGTTGAGCAGTTTACTTTAAAGTATTAATAATTAAACCTTTTAATATAAGTCTTAGTAAAAAATAATAAAATAGAGTTCTTACAAAGCCTAGTTAAGCGCCTGTAAGCATCGCCCCTGCCGCAAGGTACTCATCTTTACAGTTTACTACGCCTCTCACCCATACTCCGGCACTCCTAGGGCGATAACGGGAGCTCATTTATACCTGAGAATGCCCCACCTCCTTCTTATATACAATGGCACCAAAGTCGAGGAAAATAATAGTCAGACCAGCGGCACAACGTGCTCACCTCGACAACATTCAAGGTACATGATGAAAGGTACACTATGTGCGAAAATCTGCTCATACTAACACCTTTGCAGCTGGCGACCCGATTCCCCTAAGGCAGAAGAGGCGCTATCGCCCCGGCACTATTGCATTGCGAGAAATTCGACAATTCCAAAGCGGTACTAAACTCTTATTATTGAAGCTTCCCTTCATGCGCCTGGTCAGTCAATTATCGATCGATATATGCGATGTCCCATGCCTAATGTGCCGCAAACACAGGTCCGGGAAATCGGCATGAACTTTCGGCCAAGAGGGAAGGAATTCAGATGGCAGAGTCAAGCCATACAGGCCTTGCAAGAGGCTACAGAAGCATTCATGGTCCATCTATTTGAGGATGCTCAGCTGTGCGCGATCCATGCGAAGAGGGTAACTATTATGCAGAAGGATATTCAGCTAGCTAGAAGAATTCGAGGAGTTTGGGCTGGATTAGGATAGTATAAATATATTTATAGCTAGCAATTATATTATAATTATACTAGGTATTATTATTTTAGCTTATAACCAGGGTTCGAAAAAAAATCTTATACTTATATAATTACTTATAAGTAATGCGATTTTTTGCAATTTAAATTACGGATTTTTGCTTAGTTAGATAATTTTTTATAATTTAAATTACTAGGGTAAAAAAATCACTTATAGGTGATTTTTAATAAGAAAAAAAATTATAAGTAGATAATTTTTATAATTTTTTTATAAAGTATATATATAGTATTTTTAATAAAAAGTAGAAATTTTAAGGATAAATTAAGGACTTTTAAAAGGAAAAATAACTAATAGGGTTATATTAAAAAAAAGAAATAAATAATTGCTTTACTTTATTTCTTTTTAATAATATTATCTTTTTTCTTAATTTATTATATTTATAACTAGACTTTAAAATAATTAATAATAATAATATTATAAGTATACTATAAGTAAACTAGTAATATTACTAGTAAAAATACTAGTAAAAATACTAGTAAAAATACTAGTAAAAATACTAGTAAAAATACTAGTAAAAATACTAGTAAAAATACTAGTAAAAATACTAGTAAAAATACTAGTAAAAATACTAGTAAAAATACTAGTAAAAATACTAGTAAAAATACTAGTAAAAATACTAGTAAAAATACTAGTAAAAATACTAGTAAAAATACTAGTAAAAATACTAGTAAAAATACTAGTAAAAATACTAGTAAAAATACTAGTAAAAATACTAGTAAAAATACTAGTAAAAATACTAGTAAAAATACTAGTAAAAATACTAGTAAAAATACTAGTAAAAATACTAGTAAAAATACTAGTAAAAATACTAGTAAAAATACTAGTAAAAATACTAGTAAAAATACTACTAATATTACTACTAAATAAATTACTTAAAATATTACTAAAAATAGGTTAAAGATACTAGTAAAAATACAAGGAAAAATACTAAAATAAATACTGCTAAAAATACTACTACTAATAATAATAAATACTAAAATATATACTAAAAAATATAAGAAACTAACTCTTCCTAGTAAAAATACTAAAAAGAATACTAAGAAGAATACTATTAAAATACTAATAGAAAGTTTTAAATAAATATTTATTAATTAGAAAAACTTAAAATAATTTTAAGTAAAAAAACTAGCTAATAAATATTAGTAAAAATAACTTATTCCTCCTCTTTACCTTTTTTATATTCCTCTTCTAGTAAAGTAAAGTCCTTTTTCTAACTCTTTAGCAGTATTAACTGCTTAATAGTATCCGAGTTTAGCTAGTTTCTTAACTTAGTAATTATATTAGCGCTTATAGAGAAAGCGCTTTTAATCGAAGCCGAAGTTGCTATAATAGAAAGGTATTATTAAGCTAAAATAGATAGAATAGGAAATCTAGCCTTCTTTTGCTTCTAGTAGTCGAGAATATTATCCTGAAATTATTAGTTAAGTTAAAAAATATAAAAAAATAAGTACTTACTTTTTTTAAGTAGTAGGTCTAAAAAATAGAAAATAAACTCTTCTAGCGTATTTTCCTTATCCGAATAAATAAAAAGGTCGTCCGAATAATTAGATTTAGCAGGGCTATAGGCCTGGGAAAAGGAAGTATTTTTCTAATTAACTTCTTCTTTTATTTTAAAGTATTATTAGTAAATAAAATAGTAAAAAAAAGAAATATTACTTACTTAAAGTATTCTGCTTTAAAGCAGTTAAAAAGGTCCTTTTCGAAGGTAGAATAAAATCTTAGGAGTTGTTTCTCCTTAAAATAGGCTAATTTTAGCTAAGGATCTAAAATAATACTATATAAGTATAGGTAGGGCATTAATATATATTAGTATAATATAAGAGAGGACTCTGCTTAAGTTAGCTCGGGTCCTTAATCTATTAATATCTGCTTATATCTATATTTTCTCTTCCTCTATTAAAGAGGAAGATAAAATATATATAAAGTCTTAAAAGTATTTAGGTTAAACTAGAAGTAATATATAATTATCCTAAACTCTATATAATCTAAATATAAAGCAGCCCCCTTTCTCCTTTATACTATTATCGCTATAATCTTAGTATAAACTTATTATATAAATATAACTATATATAATACGAATCGTCTACGCGTTTTAACGCATATCTGCCCCTAAAGAAAATAACTAGGGATAGATACGCATAGATAAAGCATTTAATTATATAATAGGGCTATATTTAGGCAGTGCTCGTAGTATAATTAGATCGAACTTAGTCTAAGATTAAAAGCAGATTGCAGGGAGATTAGGAAAACAAAGCAGAAGAAGAGGATTAGGATTAGGGAACTATATATATAAACTCTAACTTCTTTCCTTACGGAAGAAGAGAAAAAAAATAGATATAAGCAAATATTAATAGATTAAGGACCTAAGCTAACTTAAGCAGAGTCCTCTCTTATATTATACTAATATATATTAAT